>OOFC01020359.1:13736-28274 GCA_900323345.1 Pseudochromis fuscus
GTGTGTGTGTGTGTGTGTGTGTGTGTGTGTGTGTGGAGAGTGGGGTGGTGGGTATCTATGTGTCCCATGTGGCTGTAGATATTTATCTCATCCCAACTCTTCATTAATGGGTCTCTGGCACCGTTAGGAATTATAGAACAGAAGCAATCAATACATCCTGGCAGCAAGATGCGTCTGTGTGTCTACATTAAGATGGCTGTGTGTGTGTGTGTGTGTGTGTGTGACATAGTTTTCTTATGATGTGGTAGTTCGCCTCAGGACCTAATGTGGGTTTTTAGGATTATTTCTAGGAGACGAAGACCTGAAAAAAAAAAAACTAAAATCAGAACCCCATTGAACCTGAGCTCAGGATTTATAAAAAAATGACTAAATGAAGATGGCAGTGTTATGTAAAACAAAATTATGGAAAAGAGCAGTCCTGTAGAAGGGCATTGTCACTGAAAATGATATTTTAAAATTGCAGGTGCATTAATACATAGGAGCCTCTGCAGACCGTGAGGGGAGAATTTAGGACTGAGAGTTTTTCACCAACATATCTACAATAAGGTTATCTACTGTACATTAAACATATATCAGGAGTCGGGTGGTGATGCCACTCCACAGAGAGAATCCACTCTGACTCATGGTAGGTTTATACGGTGTCACTTCATTGGTCTGAAAGGGCCAGAAGTATGTTTCTGAAAATGAATTCATAATGAGAGGATGGAGGAATGTATCACGACACAGAATTAATGAGCTTGACAATATTAGTGTATAACACAGAGAGGCATAAATTACAGATCATTTAAATATTCATATTATGTTCCAGCCTAGATCTGGAGATCTAGAGGTATTCGATAGTTATCTGCCCTAGGTAACTAAATAATCTGCTCTATCATCATCTCTGTGCTCCTCTGGTAATGTAATTATTCTGGCGTTAAGCTAGTATCTAATCAGAGGTTCCTTCCATAGACCTCCAGCGAGCAGGGCACCCACCCGTGACCATCTCTAATTTACAACTACACTCTGCCCATGATACCAATGCTAGCGAAGGCTGATATTCAATTAACTGACCTAATCAAAACAGACTGGTCAGAGACACAGGACCACAAGATGTACTACAAAAAATATCAGTTTTAACAAGCCATTAAGTTCTACACTCAGCCCTGGAAAACTATTTTCTCCTCACAACTGGAAAGCCAAGGTTCAAGGGAGCTTCAGTTGATTTAAATGCTTCATCACTCAGTTGAAGAGATTTTAAAGTGGCAAGTGACCCGACAGATTCAGCATGTGAGCCTGGATAACTTCACACACCGGGACACAGAGTAACACGTTACTTGCTTGGTTGAAGCTGGTAAAATGGACAAAGTGGAACAAACCCACTGGCTGAGACAATTTTCAGAGCTAGTTTACTGTTGTGTAAGTTGTCTTTTCTATTTATTTATTTATTTATTTATTTTTCCCTGAGCACCTCAGTCATTGTCACTGCTAGTTTTACTTTTGTCCTTTGGAGCATGGTGGAAATTATCCATCAAACCCTCAGCATCATAAACAGTCACGGCTTAAAAACTTGTTTCCTGACAATATATCAAAGTAATGACTGATTTATCCTTTAATTCTGAGGACAGGATGTTATCCTGTGTTTTATGATCCTTCTCACTCTCATTCCACTTTTATCTCTGATGGGAAGGAAAATCCAATTAACAGAAGTACAAAAGTTTTAGTACAGTTTAAAACTTTACCTGACTCCCAGGAGGACAATGGTGATGATGGTGTTGGTGAGGATGATGATGATGATGATGATGAGCGAGATGAGTAAGATGATAATGAGCATCACAGTGGCGACGACAACAAAAATGATGCCGGCTATGATGTTTTAGTTACACAGCACAGATCACTGGTGGGAAAGTAAAACAGAACGGGGGGAAAAAATTATGTTTGTGTAACTTTAACAACAATCACATGATATCGTTTCCAATTCATCCAAAAATCTATTTTTTTCTTTGCATATTGGCTGGCATAGGTGCTAAAATCATTATTCATATTATGTTAATTACACAGTTGGCATGGCAACCAAAACTCAAGAGGCTCAGAAGCAACTTTCACACACTCATACACACACAGATGTAGTTAAAAACTGTCCACTTGGAAGGTTATTCCTGCAAGTGAATTGTAGGAGGAATTTATCAAAGTGAGAGGAAATCTTAATGTGAAAACCACCTCCAAAATTAAAATGTGTCTGTGTGTTTTTGTGAATGTGTAAACAATAATTCTCACTGTACAGTTTGGAGGTACAGTATATTTGGGCAGTATACACTAGTCAGTATGCTTCTCTGTGATTTTACTGCACCCATTTTTTGAGGCACTGGTGAAAAACACATACAGTTTTTTTTTACTGAGTCACAGAGGTGTTTTACTTCAGGATTAACTGGTCAAATTATAGTCAGATCAAACCAGAGTTAGAAACTGTCTGTATTTGTGTTTGCAGCCGCCTTCTGTAGCAGAGGCAGACCATCTCTAATCGATTAATTACTTCCACTAAGGGTATTAAAATAAATGATGCACATTCGTAAACCATAACCTTATAACTAATATTAGAACAACCAACTACAGTACTATTATGCTCATTACTTATTTGCTGAAAGTTAATAAAAAACATGACACAAAATCAGGAAATTTACACTTGACAGTTTTTTTCATTTGCAAAAAGCTTCAGACAAATGGTTCAGTCAGTCCAAATCTGAGGATATGTGCAGAATAACCCAGGTTGAAGTGACTTCTCAGTCCAATAATAACCAGCTGTGTGCACATTTTGTGCAAAGAACTGGGCTTTTGCCAATATTTACCAGCTGGGCTCTGATTTTAATGTTAACAAAATCTAGAGCTGCAATAATTCTCTTCATCATCTTTTAATTTACTCATGATTTTCTCCATTAATCCATTACTCCTTCAGTCTAAAAACACAAGAAAAGCATGTCTTATCTTGTGTGACCAACAGTCAAAAATTATATTGTAAGACTAGGAAAAGCAGCAAATCACAAGAATTGAGATTGCTTTCCTGAAAAATTATTTAAATGATTAAATAGTATCGAGTTAGCTCCAGATTTAATTGACTAATCATGTCAGCTTCTCCAACTGTCGCTGCTGTTTTTATCAATCCACTCCTATTCAAACACTGTAGGCTGTAAAATGAGGAAACCAAGGATTGATTCATGCACCTCTGTCACATCTTTTCAGTGAGAGTGAAACTGCAGAGCAAACAGACAGAGACCAGTCTTCTTGGGGGAGAGCTGGTAAAGCCAAGATCCATCAGCACAACAGAAATGCACTTTGTAGCCCCACTGACCTGCCGATGAGGAGGAACTCTCCGACCAGTCCCTGTCGTCTCATAGCCATGAGGATGTTGCGGACAGTCATGCCTTCACAGAAACATGCCACTACTCTGGCCTTGGGCAGGTGGGCCCTCAGTCTCTCCAGCAGCCGATCAAAGCTCTGCTCCCCAGCGTTGCTCCAGATTTTTCCTGAGGAAAAAGATGTTAGATAAATGCAAACATAAGTCTGTGACCCCCGTGATATGGTGGGACCTCGTTCTTTTTTCCATTTAGCTCCACAGTCAGCCACCTGACACCCTCAGAGTGCAATGGAAAGCTTCCCCAAGACAACAAATCTTACAAAACAACATAACCTTCATTACAAAATGTGTCCTGTATTTAGTGCACAGCTTCAAGGCTGCAGTAAATTTCTCAAATTATCCTCTGACAACATTAGTATAAGATTAAAGCAACATCCTCAACCAATAAATATAAATTACTGTTGCTATCTTGACCTGCATCTCTTACCAGAGTGGGCGATACAGATGCCCTCCTTGGCTGCCATGTCCTTGAATGCCTCCATCCCACTTTCACCATAGTTGCCTAGAGATCCAAAGAAAGAGTCTTTAATTTTGGGACAAAACTAAGAAAAAAAACAGCTGCTTGAAGAGGAGAAGCATGTGTGCATATGTATAGATTGATGTAAATAGACAGAGCCCCACTAGACACATCATTTGTGGTGTAAAATATGACAATTAAAGCGCCTCATCCCTTCTGAATTTCATAAACATGCCCCCTGCAGTAACTTGCCTGCTTCTGCTCTGCTCATAAAAGCTCAAATTTATGTCAGAGAAAGCATCTCCCCACTGTGGCACCCCTTTCTTTGCCAGAGAAAGTGGGTGACCTGGAATTTATGCTAATGAAGGGTTGTACACACTGGCAAAGAATATGATAGGATTCCCCTCTCTAATTTCTCTTCCTCTCCCCTTTTATCTGCTTCCCTTCTCTGTGTTGATTGAAGAAAAGATCAAAACTCTCCTTTTTTTTTTTAATCTCCAATGTTTGCTCCTGTTTACTGTGTGTGCTATTAGTACCCGAATGCACCCTAGTTAGATAGCATTGATCTTTGTGCTGCATAAATTGATGAGGAGGAAAACAGGAAGGGTCAAAAGAGAGAGAAAAGAGAATACAGCGATAAAAGAACAGAATAAGAAAAAAAGAGGAAGCGATGGCAAATCATGGTGCGCAAAAGAGGAGAGGGAAATGTACACAGAAACTAGAAGAGGTCCCACAGTCCCTGACCACTGTACATCTCACTGTGGGTGTGGGTGTGTGTAGTCAGGCCAGTGATGAGTGTGGTGGAGTGAAGTGTAAAGTCCTGTAATTAGTGTCTCAGTGAGAGGAGTGGGAGACAGATGGTACAGACCATCCTTCCCCTGCACACTTTGACACACACATACGCACACACATACACATTCACACTGTTACCATCATCAAAATCGATAAAGCTTGTAACCTACTTCACTCTGGACTCAACTGGGATTTATGTGTCAGACGTCTCTCTCTCTCTCTCTCTCTCTTTCAGTAAGCCTGCCATGGCTGGTTTTATCACTGTGTTTCTGTCTCTCAAACATGCATCCTCTCAACAATACCAACTCACCGTCACACAAACACACTCATGCGCCCACCCCTCCTACACAAAAACCCACTACACAGAAATAGACCACAAGCAAACAGAAAACAGTATGAGCCCCAGCTTGATTTTGCAGGATCCTCTCCAGCAAACACCGACACCCAGTTTCATTTTCATGTATTCATTTATTGGACAGGGATGGTGTTCACTGATCGACAGGAAAAACCTATTCAATAAAAGAAAATATCTGCAATTCATGATGTCAAATATCACAGGTGAAGTACACAGCCACCAATAATCCCCTCACTTTTCCACTTGCTTTTGTTTCCTGGTGTTAGAATTTATTTCACTTTTTCGCCTCAAAATCACACAAATCAGCCCCATCACATAACCCTATACGTACTCAATTTACCTCAAATTCCCTTCACACATGTGGTACATTTATTTTCTTCACCTTCCACTGAAAAAAAACCACAGATCACACATTCACAGGTTCTCACTGTTGTACCTCTTCTCTCACAGGCGTTTGTCCTTTTTACCTCTAATTTCTCTCCCCTACCCTAAGCTGTTTTTCTTTTATTCCTATATTTATTTTTATGATCAACTAAAAAGCAGAAAAACAGCTGGAGGTTAAAAAAACTCAGTAAGTATGAAGTACAAAAGATAATAATAAAAAAAACCCTTTCCTTCTCATTGTGGTTCTCACACTTTTCCCCCTCCACCCTCTCCTCCTTTGATCTCTCCTCATCATGTTATTCATCTGGTACGTTACAATACATTGCAACATGCAATCCAATGCACAGCTGAAGGCTCTTCCTCCCTGTGTGAAGCTCTCTCTCTTCCACCTCTAGCTACATGCTTCATCTACCCCCCACCTTCCCAGCAGCTGAAAAACAGGCAGTAAAATTTAGGACACAGAGACAGGTGACTGTCTTTTCTCCCCTCATTTCCTTCTCTCCCCTTTCTCCTTCTCACCCATCCGCCATCCCTCTCAATTACCATCCTCATCCTCTTGTCACTCTTCTCTGCTCTATTACATGCAATTACATGTTCCCTCTCTTCCCCCTCTCTGTCTTCCCTGTCTGTTCTTTCATTCCCTCCTGTTAAAGCTTCACCCAGAGAAAAAATAACATGTAGCAAAAAAAAATACATTATTAAGTAATTGGCATCCTCGTGCCCTCTCCTCCTATACCTTGTCTTCCTCAAACACTCCGATCACATCAGGAGAGCTGGATACAGGGTGCATTTTAACAAACACATGCTCAGACTTGCAAACTCTGTGACATATTTGTGTCTGTTTTTATATCTTTCTACATTACTGAGCAACCTATAGGTATAGGTACACTTAGTGGCATGTATTACACAAACGTAATCATTTAAAAATGCCTTAAAATGTAAATATTAAGCTGCTCGTTCAATTAGATTAGTTAACATAGCTACTTAATCAATGAGTGATTTAAATCTAAAATTCAGCTTCCACATCTCTGCCCTTGTATAACACACTGTATTCACTAATCTGTTCAGCTCTAACAGATGTATTTTAATTTTTGATTCAAGCCCTGCTACTCATACCGCAGGGTGGTAATGTCAGCTATTAGCTCAGTTTAAACAATTCACTGTTAATTTAAATGTGTTATAAAGTGTGATAGGAGAAAGTAACTGAAAGACCTTAAGCGGTCACTACCAACGAACGCTTTGAGTTTCTTCGTCTTGTTTAAACTTAGCTGTTGGATGTATTTTCATGAATTTCAAACAGTCTGTGTATGTCTGTGTTATCATATTCCTTGCAATCAAAATAGTTCCAGGCTACAGAAAAGTTGCAGTCAGCAGCTTTGTAACCATACCCATGATTTTCTCTGCAGGTGTAGTTTTCACACAAGCTCAACTTGTGCTGCGCTTTTATTCAACTGAACAAAATCTGGAACTAAAAATACATTTCTGTGCCCAGAAATCTCACTTTCTCAGCTCCAAACAGGAGAGCAGAAATTCCACATCTGTCACTTTTAACAACCCATAAGTAGTATTTTATGGTTGAATTTTGTCCAGGTTATATAAATCCAAAATGAAGCAGTATATCAGTTTAACAAAAAAAAAAATTGTGTCTATTTTCTCCTACTTCACTGAATCTCAACTCAGTAAACAGCTGAATTGTACAAGAGTAAAGGAAAATCTGGAGGGTTGTTCTTCCCCATTTGAAAATGCACATAAATACAAACAAAAAGACAAATAAGTATAAATAATACACTTGAATTCTCTCATATACACGTGTATGCCACTGCATACCAGGTATAATAAACAATTATATCCTCTCATACAGCACATGGCTCGGACATTTTTTCTATCTAATGACATCAACATCTGTGTCAATAGGAAATGTCTAGTAAATACTCTCAGAAACTATAGCTGGAGCCTAAGCAGCAGTGTGGTTAGGTGACTTGGCACAGGCTATAAAATAGATTCTCACAACATGAGAACCTGAGGCCGAACCAGTTTGAGTCGATGTAGTCCTGTAACCCATGCTCATTAACACACAGAAGCGTTCTTGTTATATGGGAACCCACCAGAAACTGGCCCATGACCCACTTTGTATTTTCACCCTAAGGCAACACTACCAGAGATAAAAAAAAAAAAATGTGAGCAGATTCAGTCATTCTCCTCTTCCACACTCATTACACCTTTCTCCACACTGCTCTCACCCAACCCACTTTTCTCTTTCTCAATCCTGACAAGGCCACGGTAAATAGGCAGAGGCCATATCTGGCTACAGAGTCGAAGAGAGTGAGACTGGCAAATACAAAGGGGGAGTGCGAGTTTGGAGGAAGAGATGATGAGAAGGCTGACAACTTGATTTATTGAGAGATTGAAATTTTTCTGTTAGAGCGTGCTTGGGTGACACATGTCAAATTTTGTGTCAATAAAACCCATTGAGCTGAATTGAACGGAGCTGGAGGAATGAGAGAGGAAGGCAGCAGAGAAAGAGCGAGACAAAGAAACACTAAACTCAGTGTAATGGAGGATGATAATGACGATTGTCTTCAGTGAAACGCCGGCCCCCGAAACGCAGCCGTGCATGTGAATTATTATTTGCTGTGTTCTGTGATGAGACGAACAACAGACTGTGATCAAAAAGTGAGACTGCACAGCACATGCTGTGCAGACATTATCTGTACAGTGCACATGCATGTGAGCGTTGATGGAAAAGGAAGATGGTGGATTAAATGAAAATGCTGACAAAGAATAACGGATGGCAACTCCCTTTCCCTTCACAGCACTTAGTGAGGCTGATGAGCATCTTCAGCTACAGGCTGGTCTCCCCAAGGTGCTCTACAAAGGACTGGCAGACTTCTCTGTCTCAGTGTTTCTGCTGCTGTTCTTCTTCTGACTGATGATGTCCCACAGACATCAGTTCAATGAAAATCACTCATGTAGTATTTTGTTGTATGCCCATACACACTTTTTATGCAAGTGACCTTTTAATGTTTTTACTGTTCTGCTGTTATTGTTTACTGCATAATATATGTGTCAGAGTTGTTTGGTGCCAGCATCTAATGGCCATCGGGGGTATTACACCTTTTTATGCATTTCTGCATTGCCTCATTTCGGAGACCCAGGTGCTTTGTACATTTTTATGTACAGTCTATGGTTGCATCACATAGCTTCTCAGCATCTATCATGCCTGATCTGTCGGACTTGTTTCTCTGAGCTGCACATTCTGTGGCAAAAATGGCAAAAGGAAGGAAGCATGATGGTTACTGAATCATGCAAACAGCAAATAATCCTATAATACTTCTGTAAAATTATTACTGTGGCTTATTCAATGAAATGGAAACACCATTAGGAATATAGATAAGATACAGATGACTACATGCTGTCTTAGCCTGACTGTAAGTCAATGTTTTCAGTCAAGTGAGGGTTGGGGGAAAAAAGTGTATGTCACCTAACATTTGAGGAATGGACATTAATGTATTCACAAAAGAGTGACCCTGTTACTTTGCATTATGGGTTGAAGGAAATTGCTTGGCTACAGAGTTCTTACATGTCCATCTCAAGCCCCGAGAATCAGCAGTGGGGCTGTGCAACAATTTTAACATTGCAGTCACGGCTCTAACACAAAAAATACTGTCCAGACCAGAGAGACTTCTTCGCATTACAGACCCATCGGAAAAGAAAGAATTATAAAATTCACGCATGACGTATGTGTGGATTTTATGTGCGATATATCCTCCCAGTGAAAAGTACTCCCAGTACTCCCCCTCCAATAACAGTATTTCATTACTTCAGTGTAATTACTGTGCTGATATTACATGTATTATTCAGCTTCTTTCGTATCAGTTTGCCTCGTCCTTTGCCTCTAGATGCAAAATGTTAATGCAGAGAATTAATGAGTCTCTATAACCCCTCCACCACCACAACCTCTAATCTACCTCTGAATCTGCAGCTCGTGTGCTCTCTTATCTATCTCAGGCACTCCACATCCAAGTGCACACACCTTGTACTCTGTCGTCTGTAGTTTTCTGGCATTACTATCATTACTTCTCTCTCCCTTTCTTCTTCCTCACCCCAAACTTTCCCTTTTTCCCCCTCAGTAAACCCTTTATTTCCATTTTCCTCATTAATCTTCCTTTCCTGTCACTTGCCTTTCTTCTTTCATTCTCCCTCATTTCCCTAACCCTTCCTTATATTATAATATTCTTCTCTATGTCTCCATCCTTCTCTGGCTCTCAGTGTCTGAGGCTGATTGTGCTTGAGAAGACAACAGTCGACCTTGACGACCAGTTGTAAGGTCGAGGCTGCCCGTCTGTCTCACTACAAAGACCAATACTTTCCTGGCAACACACACGATGACAAACACTCTCAAACACAAATTCCTGTACATGTGTGCTGCCTGTCTTGTTGCTAAGATTAATAGGCGAGCTCACAGGCACGCACTCATATGGAGATCATTCTCAAGAGAAGGAAAAAAAGAAATGTCACACACACAAGACAAATGTTATTTCTGACACCATATTGTTATAAATATGCAGGGTGATTCGTCTAGAACTCTTCATTTACATAAACAAATTCAGACAGCTTAGCAAATATGTCCTAACATCTGTGAATAAATCCCATTTAGTTTTCAGTTGGGAGAATTAAAGCAAAAATATATATATATATATAATTTCAAAAGGTTTAACGATGCTTTGACTGGGGTTTAGTGGTTATATTCTGAGTCTCTCAAAATCAAATTTAAGATTTACTATAACAGAGCTTTACAGTTCAAGAAATGTGCACACATTTGTCAGTGAAATTCATGGTGTGTGACAGTGACTAATGATTTGGATACACTAGTACAAATGACTCAGGATACGAAACACTCAATCTTTAATAAAACCATCAGCTGAACAGTTTGTCAAATAATTTTTATTCATTCATTTCAAATCAATAAATGAAGCAGCTCAACTTATAGAAATGAATCAGGATGTTCAGTAATTAGAGTAATTAGAGTAAGTACACTATAAGCGAAAACTTTGGACACACCTTCTCATTCAATGTTTTTTCTTTATTTTAATGACTATTTACATTGTAGATTTTCACTGAAGGCATCAAAACTATGAATGAACACACATGGAGTTATGTACTGAACTAAAAAAGGTGAAATCACTGAAAACATGTTTTATATTCTAGTTTCTTCAAACTAGCCACCGTTTGGTCTGATTACTACTTTGCAAACTCTTTGCATTATCTGGATGAGCTTCAAGAGGTCGTCACCTGAAATGGTTTCCACTTCACAGCTGTGACTTATCAGGGTTAATTTGTGGAATTTCTTGCTTTATCAATGGGGTTGGGACCATCAGTTGTGTTGTGCAGAAGTCAGGTTAAGCCCTATTGGACAACTGTTAAAATTCATATTATGGCAAGAACCAATAAAGTAATGATGGCCCAATGTAAATAGTCATTAAAATAAAGAAAAAACATTGAATGAGAAGGTGTGTCCAAACTTTTGGGCTATAGTGTATATATCTATCATTTACTTTGTATATTCAGAAACTTTTGCAAAAGACTAATGATTAATTCATTTTGATGTTATTTCTTTTTCACATTGTAGCTATAAGCATTGAACATTAAGGAGGCACCCAATCCAAACTGTATTGTTAATACAGATTAGAGGAAACTGGTACAAAAGTTTTGAAAGAATATACAGAATTAAAATTCAAATTTGATAAGAAGGGAATAAAATGGGGATAATCCTTATAGCTTAAAACCATACATAAACTATAGTGTGACTCACAGTTTTTAGGTCATACATACGTTAGCCAAGTTATTATAGTTTAGTTTTTGTAAGTCATGCATGTGCAGAAAGCAGTCCAAATTTGTGCAATATGTTTTATACATATTGCACTGCATACTGCATAATGACACAGCATATGCATAATATTACATTGCATTTTATTCTTTGCCCCATTGTAAAGTTACTCAATGGTTCTCTGTTCCAATGCTCTCTTTAACATACAGTAACAAACAGGTTTCTCTACACACACATGCATGCATTGAAACTCAGTATATAGATGTAATACACACCACTAACACCCTTTATACATGAATTCCTGTCATATTGTAACATCTTCAACGTTTGTGTATTTTTATGTATGTATGTGCATGTGTGTACCTGCATTACTCTGTTTACACAATCCCATTTTTGAGACCTGCAAGTAGGTATTTGTTTTTAGGGCTTAGGCAAGTCTCCTGAAAATTAATGGAAGTAAGGTAATATCCTCTGAAGTGATGGTTACACAGCTGTGTGTGGGCATGTTTTGTTATCGTTATGTGAACAGACTCTGGCTCAAAACCATTACAGTGAGGACATTTTGGTTGGTCCTCACTACTTCAAAGGGCAATCTGAGGGTAGAGACTTGGTTTCAGGGCTCGGGTGAGAATTGGGTTTTGGTTGGGGACAATACTGGGACTAGTCGTAATGGCTGAGGTTAGAGTAAAAGGGTAGAGAATCCATTATGTCCAGGAGTGTCCTCACAAAAATAGGAAGACAAACACGTGTACCTGTGTGTGAATGTGCTTATCACTCTTTATCACACAGCTTCAGGTTCAATAACCCTCCTCTCAGTGGACACATGCACACAGTTACTGCATTGTCCTCCAGTTCAGGTAGCTGTCACGCTTATCTGGAACATCTCCCTCCAGTAAACCCAGTGACTCACCTCACGACTAACTTCAGAGTGAGCCAGACAATGAATGAGTAACACAAGAGAAACACACTTTTGTTTCCTCTAGAAATTGTAGTCTCTGTCTCTAGTACGCAGTCCTCCTCCAGGTCTCCGTATGTTTTCACTCGTTGTTATTCATTGAGCATTCAAACATTTATTTTGAGAGATGCTTTGAAAGCAGTGGTACCTGACACTCCATCTCCTCTTTCTCTTTGGCAGCTTCCTATGATCCCACTGTCCTCCAGCCATTATTTGCCCCACTGCTCTCCTGCTTTTGAATGCTATTGCTTCATCTGCTTCTTGGCATAAAACTAGCTTCAACCCAGCTACAGTAATTCCATTTTTATCACATTTGCCATCATAAACTGAAAACTCATCTCTTTAAAAACCACTTCTGCCTCCCTTGCTGCTGCAGCCCGATCTCGTCAATTACATTCCTCTCCGCTCTGTCCTTGCACTGATAAAATACTCCTGTCTTGTCTTAAAAAAATATCTTTTCTGCTTTTCATATTTCTAGAAGCATCACTTTTGTTTTTTTAACAATCAGACATTTGAGACCAATCAAAGACTTTCTGTTTGGCACTGTTGCATTTGAAAATTTTTCAGGCAAATAAGTGTAATGAGGAGCCAAGAACACAGCATAATGAGGCAGAGACATGAGAAAAACAAGACAAGACAAGAGTCTCTGTGTGCATATCTGAGCTTGGAAGAAGAGTTTGAAAGTTACAGAGTGTGTGGGCGGTTGTACCTTCAGTGTGTATAGCAGACACATAGCTCCAGTTGTATCTCTTGACAATGTCCACCATAGCTCTTGCCTGCTGGGCATCTGAAGGCACCACCCGCATAAAGTATTTGTAAAGGCTCTGAAACAATGGGCAGAGAATCAGTGGCAGAGCTATTCATCCGCATGTGAGGCATTCAACAAAGTGGATAATGGAAAAATCTGCATAATTAAGTTAAAGTTGATCTAAAGTGGTAGGAATATATTTTCTCTTTAGCTGATCCTCTTTAATATTTATGTGCCTGCATCAGTGCAGCTTCAATAACATTTGTCTACAGCTAAACGGCCTCACCTTATCGCTGAGGTCCATACTGGTGGCAGAGTAGGCAATCTGTGGTATGTTGAATAGCTGTAGCAGGTTCTGGACCTGGATGGCCACCGAGCTTGATCCTGGTCCAATTAAACCCACAATGGGTTTCTTCCCTCGCATTGGAGTGGCAGCTGGGTCCGCACACTTCATTGTTGGCGCTCCACCTCCTCCCCCTCCCCAAGAACCTCCCCCACCCCACTCCTCAGCCTCATCAGAGGAGACCAGCGAATCCCGTATGAACTCAATGCTCTGCTCCAGCGCCACAGCCGAGTGCCAACAGGAGTCCCGGATCTCACAGCCCAGGCTGATGTTGGGAAGGATGTGCTGGTCGGCGTTGATGCGGTCCAGCGTATGCATCATGGCCTCCACCCTCTGGATGCCATACTGCTCTCGCACCGCACCACACTTGCGCTCATGCACCTGAGCAGAACAGGGAGGAGGAAGAAATCAAAACCAAGTCAAACTGAAGGGACATTTGGATAACGATGTTGTTTAAAGCCCTGTTCAGACTTGGCTACTTGCATCCGTCTCGGGTTTTGGGAACAAGTGTGAACGGCCACCAAAATGCATTGAGAACACATCACTCAAACCACATGTGGAGGTGGTCTGGAATGCATGTGTGAACAGTAACGCATCCTGGTGCATCTCAGATATGGAGGTAACAGATAAAGATCTTGTGTTTAGTCCCCTTCGTCTTTCCCTGTGCTCATTTACAACTCATAAACGCCTTTGTCCTGTCACCTAAGGTAAGATAAACATTATTAATCCCATGCCAGAGAAATTGTTGAAAAAAAAAACACAGGGGAACTTGTTATTGCGTAATAACTGTGTGGTCCCAACGTTGCCATAGTGACATGCAAACACAAATGACAACAGGACGGTTTGGAGACACATGTAAATATTAGGTGTGAACTCTCAGCTGTCCAGTTGTGATGAAGAAACCCAAGACAGATGCAAGTAGTGGAGTCTAAACCGGCTCTAAATGAATGTCATTATCACTGATTATAGCGTTAATTATTTAGACTGCCTAGTTCAGTAAACATATTTTCATGCTTTTCGTGCTTTTAGCACATAGGTGCTGCCCTGCTGGACTAATATTGGTTTTATATTCACATTTCTGCCAAGTTTAAAGAGTCTTTTTTCTGTTTGCAATTATCCATAATGAGGTGAAAAAAGCTTAAATGTCAGTGGGTGACCACTGGTTCCTGGGGCAGCTAATGGTGCTTGAATGTTCACGGACTCACACAGAGGTAACCATTCCACAAATGAAATCTGTTCTTTGGGTCTTAATAGGCAGAGCAACATTATGACTCTCTGTACTATAG
>OOFC01020359.1:28294-40919 GCA_900323345.1 Pseudochromis fuscus
TACATTTTAAATCTTAATTATAGTAATACTTTCAAAGAGTTTTAAATCCAGGCAAGATTGCACAAGGTGAGTTGAAGTTAAATGTGGAAATGTATCATCCCAAAAACTGAAATTATATAAGTCTACAACGCACGCCTTATGCAGCAGACAAACACAAAATGAGTAAATAACCTTGTCAGCAGGAGGCTGATGATGGACAGAAAACAAGGCTCCAATGATGATGTCACCAGGCATGTGTGCTACAACTCTCCGTTCATTGGACCCAGCAGAGTCAGCTTCATATGGCCCCACCCAAATGGACAGAGCCAGCAGCAGCCAAAGCATCATCTTGGTCCGTTTAGGTAACAAACGAGAAGCAAATTTGTTGTGTAGAGCCGTCACAGGGAACTACTTATCCGAGAAACACCTTTCCTGGCCATGGCGAAAGCTTGTGGCGCAGAGGGGTTTTTGAAGTTGGATGATTTCGGTATATTCCTTTCCTCAGACTTGTCTGTCTTCCCTTTTGATTTCAAGGTGGGACCATCACTGCAACAGCTCAGGCAGGTGCAGCAGTGCAACCTGGGAAATTCAAAAGAAGAAGAAAGTCAGTGTCCACAGTAACAGGTGACGGACAAACACGTTAGCATAAAACATGCAAATTGAAAATATTTTGTTAGAAACTGAATATATTAGTCGCTGCTGGGTTTCAAAGATCACCACACGGGCTCATCTAACAGCTTTACTTATTTAACATTACAAATGACACTGTGGGATTCTGGTGCCTCTACATGAAACCTGAGATAAACAGAAGTCTTGGCAGATCAGTACATAGATCAAGAATAAGAGGTGTATTTGATCTTGTGCGAAGTTTAAGATCAAATGCAACCACATTGTTATAAATGAGGGTCAATGGCTTTATTTTCTCAATAAACAAAATCCTGTGGGAAAGTGGGAAAAACTGTGTAGATTAAAGCCTGAGTTCATGTCTTTCATGCTCACTTGACATCAGGTTTGTGTGAACACATTTTATACCAAATGTCAAACTTTGCATATTTGATGTTAAAGTGAAATGTGGGTGCAAATGAAATCAACATATTAACCATTGCATGGACCATTACTGTAACAACATAATGAGCAGTCACTTTTTGTGCTTTCACCCTGAAGGTCCCTGTACATGGGTCAAACCATATCTGTTAAGAAAACACAACCAACGCCACTTTTCAAAGGTTGACAAGCATGAAGAGGACACTTTGTACTACTATGACTAAAATTAATGTAGTATCTGTTGTTCTTAATTTGTTTCATTGGCATTGGTAGAGCATCCAAATCTCTGTCCGGACTGGTGGTAAGGATAAAGACATTTTTTGTTCCTCTCTCCTCAAGCTGTGTCCACACCAAATGTGGATTTCTCCTGCGCCACAATTACAAGACAGATGTGAAATTTTTCCCTAACCAATCAGTGTTGAGATTCCCCAACGTCGCTGTTTCAGATCTTTCTGAGATTTCTGCAACAGGTAAAAGGCAGCAATATTTACAATCTCATTCATTATTGATGGTGGGCGGTGATTGGTTTCTGAATGCCACGTTTTCCAGAAGGAGCACTCCTATTGAATGTTGAGGGCAAATTTTTGTATACGGTGAAATCTCCAAAGTCATTCCTGCAGCCACATTTGCACGAGTAACACAAGGTGAAATGTTGCTTTGCATTTGGTGTGAGCACAGATGCAATTGTTGCCTATCCATACAGCCCAAGGTAATTAATTTGCTCTTTCAGTTTTGCACCTGTTACCCCCTAAATTTTTGTTTTATTAAACTAAATGTACTGACCACAACACTGGCTGTACACAAGTATTCCTCATATACTGCATGCATGGAGGCTTTTGAAACACTTGGCCAGCTTTCCAGCCTTGCCCTGTTCTTCCTGGGGAACTGCTATAAATCACTGTGATGAAGCAGAGACACCATAGTCGCCAATGTGTCAACATATCAGTAACACAACCACAACATTGCATCACGCCTCACAACTGCTGCGAGGAACTGTTTGACAAGTTTTTTTTTCTTAACAGCATTCGCTCGTGAAACTATGACACCTACAAGGTCACATGAAAACCACTGGGAGTCCCATTTTTCTTTTTAATTCCTTTTTTGTTTTGGTCCTTAAGATTAACCAGAAAAAATCCATTAGCATACTGCAAGTCAATCCTCAAGTGTTTCCCCCTTGACTCTAGCCAAATCAAACTTATGGGTATGTTCCCCCACTGCTTTAATGGTATTACTTTAATCATGGGTTTTGGGTGTTCTCACTACACTGAGCCCCCTTGCCTTATTATCATTGCAATTTAAATTGTTTTCCTCACAGAGTAAAGAATGCTATGCATCCTTTGGCAAAAACTGTGCAGTCAGGGATATTCTGTATTCCTTTTGTTCCCGGAAATAAGGTAGACTATTGCATGTGTCTCGTTATTATAAATTATAGAATGCATCCCATTAATGAAGTGCAAACTGAGGTTAGAGAACAGTGAAGAAACCCCTTTTGTAAAATGGGGCTAAGTCAGCCACTAAGTGGATGATTCAAACAGACATACGGGACACATTTAGAGCTACATAAAATACACAAAGCATCCTGTGTTTAACAGTCAGCCTCAACAGGAGAGGGGGACATCAGTTTTCTCCCCTGAGTAAACTTTCAAGTAGCCATCCTTCTGCATTAATGGGTGAGCCTTATAATTTGTTTAACCTCAGAGCTAAACAAATACTTTACTTCGCTGCAATGGAGCAATTTAATTGAGCGTAAACAGCAGGGGAGCCGGGACGGTTCAGACAGCAGAGGGTGGCATCCACTGCTTATGCAAAACAGGATCAAGGTCATGACAGGGATGTTAGTGGTTAGCTGAGTGGTGGAAAGGGGGGAAGAGAGAGAGAGAGAGAGAAAAAAAAATGAAGGCAGAGAGCAGCGAAATATAGACGTAGAGGATGAGAGAGAGAGATGAAGAGAAAAGGGAAGGAAACAGATGAAAAAATGGAGGGAAGATGGAGAGAGAAGCGGAAAGAGGAAAAGGTGGTGGAGAGGGGGAGAGAGAAGGCGATAAGAAAAGAAACAGAGCAAGAAGCCAAACGCGATAAAAAACAGGCATCAAGGGACAGAGAGTCTCAGTGAACGTAATTAACGTGACAGTGTCAGGGTGGCAACAGGGCTAACTGCTGCTCCAATAATGAACAAATCAAAGAAAACTCAGCTTCGTCTCATACGCACTCTGTCTCTATCAGTGATGCAACTGTGTCTCTGTCCTCTAGTCTCTCTATCTGGAGGCATATTATTATAAAGATGTGATCATGTTTTTTTTACACTCCTCACTTCACATTTCACTGCTAACTATGTCCACAGACACATTCCCACTCACTAAAAATCGTGTCGCCACATGATTCTCTCTCCCGAAGTCGAGCCAGTGTTTCATTTGCAGTGCACACTCAGGCACATGCATGCTGTGTCTCTCTGTCACGCTTCCCCTCTGTGTCGCTCTCTTGTTGCGGAGGCCTAACGGCAGCTGAAAGCAAAGGAAAATCAAATCCTGATTCCCTAAACAAACATCTCAAACAGGCCATTAGGCATTTATATCTTTAGCTCTATCCAAACTGTGCACGAGGGCATTATAAAAACCTTCCAAATCAACTTTTACACAGACATAAACACACAACATGGGCAGAAACAAACATTCTCCCTCCTCCTCCTCCTTCGCTGTACTTCAATTCAGTGAATTTCATTAGTGCTGACACACTGTTTTATGTGTTGAGAAGGCATTTAATTTACTGCGCAATAAAAAGGACATTAACAATTACACTATATTTAGAAGCATCCCCGAATACATTCATTTCCTCTGTCTTGTATGACACACACACAATTAATAATGAAATTGAAATTGAAATTAATAATGGGGCAGGGGGGCAGCGTCTGGAGTTTTCGAAATAGATAGTAGTTCTTTTCATCTTCTGTGCAGTTTGACTGTACAAAATTCACTGACTGCATATTTTTGACTGGTTAAATGAGGGGAGAAGAAAGCATCTGAGGACAAATATATATCAGTAAGCTGACTGCAGTTATTCCCAACACACATGCTCAAACACAGCCATGCAGCCACCCTGTGTGGATGTGTACTACATACATTTAAGAGTAAAGAGGACTTTTATGAGACAAGTATAAGTATATACAACATACAGCAAATATTTGCTGGCAAATAAAATGGGTCATACTGATGTTTCCGTTGTGAATACACATTGACTTATTCAGGGGAGGCTTCTCCTGAGTTGGCTTGTGACAGTGAGTCTCCATGTACTTGCTCCCCAGTGGACAACACAGGCTTTTTTTTGCACCAGCCCCAGGAAACAATTTGTTTCATCATGTTTTTAAATAGTTTAAAAGGTTCTTGCTGCTGTAATTATCTAAGTGCCACAATAGGACGGAGGACACCAATACTCAACATTGATGCAAAAGGCAATCACAATCTATATAGTAATAAATATGTGAATGAATGACCTCATCAAACATCAGCAAAATCTATTTGAACCTATATCAGACAGCCAACAAGTATGTCTTTGCAAAGCTGCTGCTGATGACAACAAGCTCCCTATAGATACGTAATCCAGTGTCAGTAATACATTTATAGTCATTGTCACCATGGGGGTGCCAACACAGTAACGACTTCACCTGCTGCAGCGACATCAGACAAGGTGTGACTTCATAACTCCCCCCTAAACAAGCTCTGACCTTAAATCACTTATCCTGCGATGTTTTAACGGGGACTTGCAGCCTCCACTTTACATAATTTATCTAGTGCGGTTTCCTTGATGTTCCTATACAGCACGGATTTAAAGTAATTAATTGACTGATGTGACATCTTGCAAAGCTCGTAATTAATCACTGACACGCGGCGTCTGGTCAAACTGCCTCCTCTCTCCAAGGAGAAATAATCCAGAGGCAACAACAATGACTGGCGCAGCGCTGCATCCGTCAACCGCAAGAAAAAGGAAGATCGGAGTCCGTCATCTGCACCGAGCCAAACACACACACACTCACACACACGATTTATCACAAGCGAATGGTGCAAAACATGACAGAGACACCGTCTGAAATGAACACGGCTACAGCATGCACCGATGCAAACCGGGTTTCAAATCCCCCTCTGTCTTATTGGCATGACTGTGTCTCCTATACATCGGTGCAACTGGCTGCCTCCTTTAACTAGGTTACACCGTTTACGGGATGTAACCTTTACAATATAATTCAAGGATAACTAAGCCCAGCTGTGAGTCCCCCCTTTAGGAATAATGCAAAGAGCAGTAGGTAACAAAGTGCGACAAAATCACTCTGAGCAGAATACAGAGTAGGGGAGAAGGGATAAATCTCTAATGAATGAATTGCGGTGGTCTTTTTTTTAGTAAGGATAAAATATTAAGAAACCTTACCTTATGAGAACCTATGTGTCTCTCTGGCACGGCCACCGCTTGATAATTAAGGTGCAAGTTGCAGCCACAGAGAAAAGATACTGCTGGTAGTCCAATGTCAAACACCCCATAGCGGACTCTGATCGCTGTGCAGCTTCCCGAGCTTCCTCCGTTTTCCAGTCACGCACACCTGAGCCTCTCTCCAAACACCTCTCTCCTTCTTCCCACCCCCTTTTCCCTCTCCTCCTCCTCCTCCCACCCTTCTCATCCCGCATCATCTACCGTCTCTTCTGTACCCCTCTCCATCTTTATAAATCCAGCCACCATTCTTTCTCTAATTTTCCTCCACTCTCTGCAGTTTTACTCAAACATCCACATTTTCATTTCACATCCCTTGGCTACTCAAAGTAGCCTACCTGTCTGAGGGTCGTTCACTTTACTTCTGGAAAATCCCCCTCACCTGATTTTATCTGATCCTCCTGAATCTTCCTCCACAAAAAAACATTTTACTCGTGCTGCTAAACTAAACCGGAAAGACAACCGTTTCTAGCTAGCAAGCTAGGTGCAATTGAGCCTCGCTTATTTCCTAGCCTAATAGCGTAAAAAAGCGACTAAGTTTAACTGTAAACTTTCTTATTGCTATTTGTGAAAACAATGACATTTTAATCAATCCATTTAGTTAACGAACTTTTCTGGTTTATAATGCAGTCATCTGGAAACTAGAAAAGCACTCTGAGACCGCAGACCTCCGCCAAGCACTGTTAAGGCCAATTGATACTTTCCGCGTCCGCATGTCCGCGGTGGTGCACGAGGGTCCGAGTCACGTTAATGTCATGGAACACGTCGGGAAGCGCTCGAGTGGAAAGTCGCGGAGGCATCCGCGTGCAGCTCCAAAAATGTGAGTGCATCGCCTGGGCGCGGAGGGCGCGAGCAACTGCACTGCGCCTGCGCTAGCATATCAAGATGGACGCCGTCGAGGAGAGACTTTGCGAGGAGAATCCTTAAAAAAAATCCTGGATCCAGACGGTGTTGCGGATCACCCCCAAAATGAAATCACTTCTTCCCTTTCAAACTTCCAACATATCCTGAAAATTTCATCAAAATCCGTCTATAAGTTTTTGAGTTATCTTGAACACAAACAGACAGACAGACTGACAGACAGATAAACGCCGACCAAAACATAACCTCCTTGGCGGAGGTAATTAGCAGAGCCTTTAACTGGACAGTACCTGGAAATTAGTTCCCAAAAGTGCAACACACCCGACGGCCGCTGGAGGCTCCAAAACACTCTGGCTCCAATTGACTTCAATTGAAAAATTATAATTTTCAACCCTGAAATACTAAGTCAATATGTTTTTTACAAGTCATTCTGATGTCATTGGGTAAAGTTAATGCAGCTTGTCAGTGGCCTGGTGATCCATCTAAAAAAAAAAATCATAATTTACTAGATATAGGCTTCAAAAACAGAAATATTTAGGGGCATGGTTAGCTTGATGACAAGCCTGGCGTCCAACAAGAACAGTGCTGAAGTTGAGTCTCATACACATTGAGCAGTGTCCTGAGGTTCAAGGGTTAGACCAGCCTCCTCACACCTTTCATGTGGTATCCAAATATGTTCAAATCCCAAAGTCTTGGCTTCAAAACGGGGGTCCACAAACCAACTGATAACGTCACACTTGCTTCGAAAGAACTAACCCAAACTGTTCCACCTTAAACTTTAAAGTTGTCTTCTACAACTTCTAAGTGTAGCACAATATCAGCTTTCTTCACCACAGCCAGTTGCACCATACCTTACCATGATATCCCGTAAAGCCACAGGGACACAAAATGCCACTGGGACAGACTTTGACATGCGCACGTGCGGTTCCACCAATAAGAGCAGAGAACCAGTTTTCGTCACGTTTCGTCCTTATTACAATTGCATTTTTAAATAGTGTCATATATTTGGTTACATGGTGCTAACATAATCACGTTGTCTGGCCAAAGCGTATTAAACACAATGTAAGCAGACGATTTTAAGTCAAACCAGCAGAGGGACCTACTGAGCGGAAGATATACACACACACACACACGAACAAAACATTGTGGTGTGACGGTCAAACGGAGCTTATTGATTTGTGTTCCCAGTGTCTAACTTTCTGTACCTTCTGCCCGTGCGTCTCATACGCACGTTTTTCTTCCTATTCCCTTGCTCCCACCTCTCTCTGCCTGTCTCCATTCAGCTGATCCTCCGCTTATTCCTCCAGTCCGGTGTAAATTGTACTGATACATTAATAAACAGCTTCCCTCTCAACGAGTTTGCCTCCAGGTCTAATATGTGGGATGAAGGTGGACTTTTCCCCTCTCTGATCAAGCAGACATCAGAGGTGACACAGTGGGCTGGGGATAACGATGCAGTGGAGGAGATCGATAACATTTGAAGTTTCATAGCGGTCACAGGAGTAAAGAGCCATTAACCTATGGAGCTTCGCCTGGCGTCCACCTAAAAGTCCCACTGAGATTAAATCATTAAAGATAAAAAATCAATACAAATCTAATGGAAACATCCTGCTCCCCTGCAAACGTCTCCAGCCATATAACACAGACAATACTGGCTGCTACGGACAGTTTCAGATTTTGAATGGAAATAGGCTTGTTTGTGTATTTAAATGCATTTGTAATTCTTTTAGTTCCCTTTCGCTTTTCTCAACTTCAATGTGATTTACTGTGCGGCAACAGACGTTGATGAAACATACATTTTGCAGCTGAAGGAAATATGGATAATAATAAATAATAGGTTACCAACAGCTTTCAGTGACCTCAGTTTCTCTCTGAAATATTAAAATATTTTTTTCCAAGCTTATAAAAGGGGGTTATCCGAAGAAGCGTCTCTTTGTTGCAGTCACTTAACAGATGCATACCTACACACGAAAATAAATGCATTAGAGTTGAAAAAAAAAAATCTTTATCCTGTCATGCCCTTTTCTCCCCACGAATGAGACGAGAAGTTGGAATCACATGTAAGCTTACCTTTGCTTGCAGGACAGGTAAATTTTCCAGGAGAAACACAGCATCCCTTCACGCGTCCATCAGGGCATCATGCTCGCGGTGGTTAATCTACTTTTTCACTATGGCAACAAATGAACCCCCTCTCTCCTCTCTCTCTGTCTCTCTCCACCGCGCCACGCGCTCCAATGAGGAGGCTCCGTTCGCGTCACAGGTCATCCACCCTCTCTATCTCTCTCTGTCTGTCTCTCTCTCCCGCTCTCTCTCTCTCGATATCACACCTACCTCCAAGATACCATCTGGAGATAGATACTGATAGAGAGAAGCCTGGGAAGGATAAGAGATCGAGGGAGAGACAGGGAGATGGGAGTATGGGATAGAAGTGGGTTTGGAGCTTGTCCATGACAAGGCTTGGATTAATTTGCCAGCCAAATGCATTTGGGATTAGTAGACCATAAAAAGAGCATAGACATACACAAGTACACACACACACACACACACACACACACACACACAACTAACACACATTCACACGCTGTCTTTCTCACACACACATGCAGGCTTTGGATGATGCAGTGATAGTCTCACTAACCCTGACCTCTCTCTCTCTCCTCTTCACTTTTCTGAGCTTGTTTTAACACGAGCAAATGGGTTGACAGGCAAACATAAGCGTCCACATGCACTCATCCGATTCTCACACAATTTTCCAAATGGCTGTATTCTGTGTCAATATCCGTTTAGAAATAATGTAGGTTGGAGTTGTTGATGTATACAGTGCATTGCACTATTTAAGATTCCAAGAGTCATAAAGGAAAACGCCCAAAGCTGAATAACCAAGTGACAAAACGAACAACTGCCCCAGGGAGGAGAAGACCCCTGGATAACTTTATGGCAATTAATTTTTGATGTTTGCTGAAATGGGTAAATTGGGTAAATGTAGGGTAATTTAATCATGTGTATGAAAACAAAGACAATTGGGTTAGGCAGACTAAATTAAAAATACTGGCCCCAAAGGACAAACTCAGTGTAAAAACGTGAGAAATTCAACAAATGCAACATGACTAAAAACACGTCAGAAACCAGATTGTGGGGCTTACATAGCTGCAGCAGTGGTTTGAACCATCACCTTGAGCTGATACAAAGGGGATATTAAAATATTTGAATGAAAGTGTGTGCACACTAATGCTGAATGAAAATAAAAAGATGACGATCATTCTTCTGTACATTGTCAGGAGAGAAATTTTCCAATATGACACACCTTTTTAGAGAAGAAAAAAGTGAAGAGGACCTGACTCAAATCCAACTGAACACCTTTGGAGTATTTTAAAGTGAAAGGCAAAACAACAAAAATCCCTCCAGGGAAGATCCACCACTGAAAAGAATCATCTGAAAACTGACAGAACATCTCTTCACTAAGATATGACAGACTGGTATCATGCATGCCCAGGAGGATCAGATCTGTCATCACAAATAAAGGCGAGTACACAAACGATTAAAAAGATAAAACAATAAAATGTCACGATTAAAAATTAACTTTTGTTGTTTTTGGTTCTAAGTATGGACCTGTCTCTGTTTTTCTGTCGCTGAACGAGTCAAACAACATTATTTTTAATGACTGTTCTTTGATTAAAAACAAATAAAGTTCCACTAAATGGATACGATCATGGTCAAAATTCCAATTTTGTTGTATCTGGCATCCACTTGTGTGTAAAGTTAATTTATTAACATCAGGCTGCAAATAGTGAATTCCAATAATTACATCCACCAGTCATTTTTTCAATGATCCAGATGATGTCATCCACTTACCAAAGACTGATGACCACATGAACAGAGGTGCAGTGGACACAACATTAAAGCAGATTAAACCAGAAGAAAGCAACATGTCCTGGATGGAAATTTGGATGTAGCATACTTCTCTCAGCATTCATATGGCCCTGCTTCAAGGTTGAATTAACACTTGTTATGTGTTTGTAGATTAAATCAGATTCTTATCTCACAACACACAGATGTAACCGGTAAGAAATTTCCCTCAAAATGAAACACACTTTTAAGAATTTCCTTCATCCCCCATTTAGACATTCACTGTGCACACAAGCCTAAACACACAGGATTTGTCCATCAGTTGTCACATCATATCATGTTGGTATCCTAAATAGAGCCATTTAGGATGGAAGAAAGGCCTGAACCATCTGAGGTCACATCCCCATGGCAACCCTTCACTCTGGTAGTAAAACACCAAATCACCAAGCCACCAATAGATAAGTTCAACTCGTTTTATTTGATGTCAGGCAATCTTTCCCTTTCATTTACACACACTCACACACATTTAGCTCATCAATCACAATGAGGGACACTTGAAACTTGATTGATGCAAATTTGGATCAATAACTGAATTAATATTCATGGAACTGAGACAAATCAATGACATGTGATGGAGCGAAGTGTGTCAAATGATGGCAAATTGGATTGAATGATATGATCATCCAGTTACAACAGTGTGTGTGCATAATCTGACGCTGATGCTGTTAAGCAGAGTTTACGAGCTATAGCTGAGTGCATCACATAGTCAGAGGTCCCCTGGTTGGAGGAAAATAAGATTATAGTGACACAACAATTGCTACAGGAAAAGCCACCCGATGACACATACCTGTGCTTTGTATGCATGTATGTTTGTGTGCAGCTATGTACAAGTGTGCATGACATGCATATATCATCTATAGGGTAAAAATGCTCTTTTTGCCACACTCCTCCGCACATCTGAAGCACAACAGACTCAGCGTCACAGTCGGCAAATCAATTATTCAATGGCATTTCAAAATAACAGTGGATACCCATGGTTGCCATAGACACATGGCTGATTTACAGGGTTTTCACTTGTCTGTGATATTCCCACTCTAAGTAGGACAAATAAAGCGAAAAAAACTACAACTGCATACTGCCAACACAGAAATGAGGACGTCAGTTATGAAACATTCACTCTCACGTAATGTGATTGGGGTTTAATGTCACTTATTTGTTTTAAGTGAACTAAGCATGAAGCCTGTGATACATGGTAAACGTTCACATTCACAGACCTAATGACCTAGACAGATATCAAAACATGTGGTTGATGAAACCACCATTATGAAACTTGACTCTGCAAAAATGGTGAAAATAGTTGAAATGCTGGTTAAAAAAACCCAATTCTAATCAGAAAAAGATTACAAGAAATATCAGGAATCCCTTCAAAAGAGAATCCCACTGGAACAGGTGCAATGTAATGTATCATATCATAGCACTCTTTTATATTGTATATTTGCAGAAAATGTGCAATTTTAAAATGTAAAGAGTTCAAGAGTGTTTGTCCTCAAATCCACAGGCAGGCTGTTCCAGAGTCTGGGTGCATACAAACTAAAATCAGCCTCAGTGTTGATGTAAACTGTCAGCACAGGTTGACAAGCTGTCACAGTGTCTGTGAGTACCAGGACGCTCTGATAACAGGGACGGCACACAGACCAGGGAGGCTGCAGCAGCGGTGTATTAGGTTTAGCCTGCAGAAGTCAAATAACAAATCTCACAAAATCCCAGTGAGAAATAAAACACACTTCAAGTAAAACATATCTACAATATTCAGCTATTCATCTTAGGGCTCAATTATTATAAACTCAGAGGCAATGAAAACGCAACACCAGTTTGAATTCAAATATTTTTTTAAGTGAAAGTTATTTTTTTATTTTAACAATTTAAATATATTGGGTTGGTTAGTTTTGATTAATTAAATGTGGCTGACTTGTACAATAATAAACACATGCATTAAACATAATGAGCACAAGTTGAAAATTAAAAATCACAACAACACTGAATGGAGCACACATTCAAAAATCAACTTAAAAAACAGTCAGTATCGGGTGTGATCCCCACGAACATTCACACAGGCAGTACAACGTCTCCTCAAGGACCTGACCAAGCGTCTGCTGTTGTCTTGGGGGAGTTGTTGCCACTCTGCCTGCAGAGCATGCTGGAGTTGCTGCCTGGTCTGAGGTCTGGGTACTCTTGCTGAGAGAGCTCGTCTCAGTTGGTCCCACACATGTTCGATGGGTGATAAATCTGGTGAGCATGCAGGCCATGGCAGACAGTTGATACTGTGTTGTGCCAAAAAATCAGCTGTGACTCGAACAGTGTGGGGTCTGACATTATCCTGCTGGAGGCATGATGACACTTAACAATCTTTCTTGAATGGCTT
>OOFC01020389.1:0-15598 GCA_900323345.1 Pseudochromis fuscus
GAAAAGTTAGTAGCGGATTTTTTTTCCTGGCGTCTAACCTGCAGCAGCAGCAGCATCATCCGACCGGAGAGCATCATGGCAAACAAAGCACAGCAGCAGCAGCAGCAGCAGCAGCAGCAGCCTCCTCACCTGCACCTGGCCGAGGTCACCGCGTCCCAGTTCCTCGACATTTGGAAACATTTCGATGCGGACGGTAAGAGTTTTATTTCCCCTCCGAAAAGTTGATGTAAAGTCAGAATCGAGGAAATATGAATGAATGTGAAAATCATCAGTGTGTCGGAATTCAGCAGGAGGACTGAGAAGGAGGGAAACAGAAGGAAAAAGGTTGAAATGCATCCTGAGAATAACGCACTGAGCATTTCATCAGTGTTGGAATAATATCATCACACATAAAAGTTTGACATTATTATCATAGAAAATACTGAAATATTGTTTTCTATAAACTTACTTTTGCAGCGACGGGAGATAAAAAGAGGGATTTTCAGAATTTGTAAATGTTTTCTCCATCGGTTTTTTTTCTTGATTAATAAACGAAATTGTCCAAATGGGAGATTTTCGAGTTGAAAATAGTTTAAAAGCGGAGTTTAGGACATTAGATTCAATCAGAAAGAAAGTTTAAGTGAATTTTGATGCATTTCTATTAATCAGTTTAAATGGCTTATGTGCATGGGTTTTCTGAATGTTGGGTAAACTCTCTAAAGACCCATTTGAAATAGTGATTGACGCGCAGTTCCGGTGGATGCAGCTTCACTCCTCGCGCTCCAAGAAAAGTCTCCTGATGATGCTGCAGCTCCTCAATAATGAAGGCATTTCATTTACAATTCAAGTGCCACTTTGTAATCAATTTTCCATTTAATTAGTGTGTTCTGTGGATCCAGCGGATCTATAATCATTGAGGAGTTTGCATGTTGCCTCAAAGTGGGCTAATTGTTTCCAAGTGATGCTGCTTGTATTGACCTGTTTCCAATCAGCAAGCTTATTTATTCACGAAGTTCACTTTGTTGGAGTCTTTTTTTTGATGCTGTGGGGGTTTAAAAATGGATTCATGTGATGTGATGCTTGAAAAGGGAAAAGTGACCCATGCCTCCCTCACCACACACACACACACACACACACACACACACACACACCCTTCTTCTCTGCAAATCTCAGTCCTGATCGGTGTCTCAGCTTCCTGTATCCGGACAGACCTGTCACTTCAATCTATCAACGTCTCACTCTGCAAATATCTGTGTGTACATGTCAGTGTGACAAGTTTGTTCCCTCCTACAAACCATCAGCATGTTGCTGCTGCACTGAAAATCTCATTATTAGTCTGATTGTGGATATTTTTATTCAATTTGAACGTCTGCTGACTCCTCTGTGTGTTTAAGACTTTGTGCACAGTGATGGATGGATTTGAAAGTGCACAATCTGAAGAGAAAAGCATGTATTTATTCACTCATTTATCTTATTGTCCTTCATTGAATTGCATGTGCAGCACCTCACTGCGCGCTTTGGTGTGGAAGATAATTCAATCATAATATCAAACGTTAGCCAACCTCAAAACACATTCAAAGGTATTTTTTAGTCCCACTTGTTCATGCAACTTTCAAAACACGTCCAGAAACACACCTGCAGACGAGGCAAGTGTGTCGCACCTATTTGTTTTACACACTCACTCATGAGAGTTCATTGTCAGCATGATCTGTTTTGACGCCTGCACACACGCTGAAACATATTCTGCAGGGAAATCAAGGTGGAACGAGGAGTCGAGGTGGAGGGTGGAGGGTGGAGGGTGAGGATGGAGGGTGGAGGGTGGAGGATGGAGGATGGAGGATGGAGGGTGGCGGGGGGTGGCTCAGCAGCTTAGCTCCTCCACAGGAGTCCGTGTGCAGAGGAAGTTGTCATATATTGTCTCGTTGTGTGTTTTTTTTTTTTCCTGGTTGGTCTGGTGAGAGCGTATGGATGGATCTCAGCAGCCCCACCACCAGGTGTTTAAGTCCTCCGTGCCGAGGTGTTTTACATGTCGGGCCTTTGCAATGAGCCACTTTGCAAATCAAATCCCGCCACAGTCTGCATCCACACATTTGGCTACAGCGTTTGATTCCTCTTCTCATTACCGGGAGTGTCTTCTGGCTCGGCAGAAAAAGAAAGGAGAGCTAATTTGTTTGCTCAGATTGAGTAAACATCTCTGAGTTGCAGATAAAAATACACAGGAGGCGATGCACCCAGAGATGATGAAACCACATATTCCCCTGTTGGCCCAGGATCACATCTCATCTGGATTGCAGCTCCTCTGCGCCGCGTCCCTCTCATCTTCCTCTGCTGTCTCCGTCAGGCCTTTTCAATTCAGTCGCTTCAAAGCTGAGAGAGGAAACAACTGCACGTCTCTTTTGCTAATTATAGAGCATTTGCTGTCAATTATTTTTTTATTGACCTGGATATGGAAATTTTTGGAATACTAAGCAAAATAGCAAAATCTGCCTCCTGATTTGACCCGGCTGTGATCTCAATACCAAATATTTGAATAGACAGGGCTGCACTCTCCTTTGAAAGGCAAATGCACTTTATATAGGCTTTAAATATGCACTTAGTTTGCACAACTGCCCACTTTGAGAGTTTTCCTGTGTTTGGGGTTGAATTTTAGAAGCAAAAGCGTCTTTACCAGCGTCTCCCGGGACTGTGGTGACGCAGTATCCCAAAGTATTTGGGCCATAAGTGTTTTTTGTGAACCTTTTATCTTGCTGGTTGGTGCAAGCTTTAAGTGCTCGTGCAGAAAAAGTATATGAAAGCAAGAGTTGGTGGGAGTGCGCTCATTATGATGTATAAAACCAGTTATTTGACATTTAAACAGAATTATCTGGGAGTGGGATGAAATCGGCCGTAAAAAACGCAGCTGCTGGCGAGTGTGTTTTTACATCTGCACACTAACACAACCTCTTCCAGTGCAAATGTGGATTTGGAGCAGTTTAGTGCAACATGGAAACACTGTAATTAGACTGCAGCACATGCGGCATCATATTTTTTCACGGTTTAAAGGCTGCTTGAGACAGGAAGTAGTTAATAAGTGCAGTACACGCACCAACAGATGCTCCCTTGCACAAATATAATGGGGTGTATGGATCCGTCGCTGCGTTTATTGGATGTATGACAGCGGCGGCGGAATAATCTATTCATAAATCTATTTTTATTGTCATTTTATGCCATTCGCCTTGTAGTTAATCACATCGTACTCTGTTTAATTATCAAGTAGGCCATTTCTCTTCAGAGTGCTAAATGTCAATAAGACCCACAGGAGGGAGGCTCGATACCAGCGAGACATTTCACTGTCCCACTTATTGAAACAGCAGAGTGTGTATTCATGAGTTTTGATAACATCGCTAAGGAGAAACACACACACACACACAGATAAAATATTCCATGGATAGAACAAAGATGTTGGTTGGATTGAGGGAAGGAGCTAGAGCGAAGATGACAGAGAGAAACGGCGAGTTAGAGGAAGAGGAGAGAAAGTGGATGGCATAATAATCTTTGTTGGTGTTTAATGAGGCAGCTCTGCCTTCCAGGGTTTTATTGAAGCAGCTCGTCACATCGTTTGGAGCCATCTGTCCAGCCATTCAGCGGGGCTGTTGATAGAATATTGGCTCAGGTTCACATAGTACCTGGGCGAGGCGGGCGACTCTCATTTGTCCTCTGAATAGCTACTGTCAGAGCCGCAGCACAGCAGGCAGAAGAATAAAATAAGATGACTGAAGAAGAAGAAGAAAATCACCTTTGTGGCTCCGCAAGATAAATTTGTCGTCGCACAATCCCCCCAAAAAATGTGATTGACATCGTCTCAGCATCAAGTGACAGAAGTGACAGATCGTTCATCAGAGTGACTGATAGCAGGCGGTGAAACCAGGGGGGGACATTTTCTTCTTCACAGTACACATAAACTTACACACTCAAAAGTGCTGAGCTGTCTCAACTCACAACTGGGTCAATAATGGACCAACTACAGGCTGAGTTTAAAACAGTATGATGGGCTGTTTTTACCCAACTTTTTTATTGTTTTTACCTCAACATTTGTAGTTTTTACCCCAAATGTACCAACTTTTTAAGGTCAAAAACTACAAAATGTTGAGTAAAACAATTAAATACTGGATAAAGACAATAATATGTTGAGTACAAATAATAAAATTTGAGTAAAAACTACAAAATATTAGGTAAAACAACTAAATATGGGTTAAAACTTTAAAATTTGAGAAAAAAATTACAAATTTTTTGGTAAAAACAATGAAACGTTGGATAAAAATAATAAAATGTTGGGTAAACACAATGAAACACTGGGTACAATGTATAGAATTTGAGTAAAAACTGCAAACTGTTGGGTTAAAAACCTTTAAATACAAGGTAAAAACTTCAAAATATGAGAAAAAAACTACAAACTGTTGGGTAAAAACAATGAAATGTTGGATACAAATAATAAAATGTTGGATAAAGACAATTCAGCACTGGGTACAATATGTAAAATTTGAGTAAAATCTACAAACTGTTGGGTCAAAAATAATAAATACGAGATAAAAACTTAAAAAAAAACCCAATTAAATACGAGGTAAAAACTTCAAAATTTGGAGAAAAAATACAAACTGCTGGGTAAAAACAATGAAATGTTGGATAAAAATAACAAAATGTTGGTTAAAGACAATTAAACACTGGGTAAAATGTATAAAATTTGAGTAAAATCTACAAATTGTTGGGAAAAAATTATTAAATACAAGGTAAAAACTTCAAAATATAAGAAAAAACTACAAACTGTTGGGTAAAAACAGTTAAACACTGTGTAAAATGTATAAAATTTGAGCAAAAAACTACAAACTGTTGGGTAAAGACAATTAAATTCTGGGTAAAAACAGTAAAATGTTGGGTTAAAACAAATACTGGCTAAAAAAAATTTAATTCTGAGTTAAACTACAAATTGTTACATGAACCCAGCATGTGGTCATGTGGTCAGTCCAATATTAACCCAGTTCTGGGTAAAAACAAACCAACATGTGTAGAAAAGGTGGAAACTGTCTAGAAATGATCCTTTTATTGTTTTAATATTCACCACTGTACCAAACTCTCCACTGTGCTCCATCGATCTCTGTGGAAATAAAGCAGCTCGTGGATCCTCACCTTGAAAACCGAAGCAAAGCGATGCTCCAGATTTAGCCTCGTCAGGCACACGATGCTGTGAACACCAGAGTCTTGGAGGAGTGATCGGTTTGCATCGTGTCCGTCGATAGTGTGATGTGTTGGAGGGGAAGGAAGAGAGTTACTGGTAAAGGGCTCATGTTTGAATCGATGCGGGGGCGAAAACCGAGCCTCGACGGGATCTGTTTGACACCGCGACCAAAGACGTCCTCTGGTCTGTTGCGGTAACGAGCCGCTGTGGTCTGTGTCTTCTCCCAGGTAACGGCTACATCGAGGGGAAGGAGCTGGAGAACTTCTTCAGGGAGTTGGAGATGGCCCGGAGAGGAGCAGGGGTGGTGAGTTCAGGGGTCTGGAGATTAACCCCAGATCCACGTACCGACCGCTGAAGTTTCACTTGAGTACCAATGTTTTCCAGGACCCTACGAACCCCACGTTTAGAGAAAAGATGAAGGAGTTCATGCAGAAGTTCGACAAGAACAAAGATGGACGGATTGAGATGTCAGAGGTAAGGAGGCCTCGGAGGAGCTCTTTGTTTTATGCCCGCTAAGCTTTGTTTTTAATTAAGGGAAGGCTTCGTTGCCAGGATGTACATTAGAGGATTGATACCTTGCTTGTATATGATGCCAGAACCAGAAAACACTTCACCCAGCACCCAGTTTAACATAAAGACGGCCATCCTCTACTACTCTAGCTTCAAGAATTTAAGGTTTTACAGGGTTAATCTTATTTTTTGAGACATAACCCACTCACAGTCTCCAGTTTTTATCAGAGTTAACAAGCTACTCGCTCTATTTCTTCTATTGAGGTATTTTCAGACTATGTCTTTAAATTCTGGTAGGAAATGGACGCTGAGTATGGTAAATGTTTTCGATCCAACTGAATCATTTAAAGGAGATTTTCTAGTTTAGTATTTTTCACTGAAATGTTGCTCAGAGCCCAAACAGATGGTATAAAAAGATGTAGGTTTTATCTACTCTCTGTGGACGGTGAGAAAAGTTGTAAAAAAGAAAGCTGGGATAATTCACAGAGCCTAAAATACAGTGCAAGTGAGAGGTTTCAGAGGAATGGTCAATACCGGGATCGATTGCATAAATGCGGTCTTCATGGTGGTCTCCACAGAGCGTCAGTTCGGGATATTGCTTCCCCTCAATTTGAGCGTTTTCAGAGAGTGATGTGGGAAGGAGGGCTCTGCTCTATCGATAATCCACTGCTGGATGGGAAACCTGCTGATGAGTTTTGGGTTCAATTGCTGGGGCGAACATCCAAAAACAATAAATATTCCTAACTTAGGCATAGGCCCGGCAGCCGAGGTTACGGCTCTCCATTATTTATGTTTTCAGGCTTTGCAGACAAAAAAAGCTCTCCGGTCTTCGTCTTTTCACTCTCCACCATCTTGTGTTCTCACCACTCCCACTTTCCTGTCGTTTCTCCCCCAGCTGGCCCAGATTCTCCCGACTGAAGAGAACTTCCTGCTCTGCTTCAGAGAGTTTGTCGGCTCCAGCGCTGAGTTCATGGCGGTAAGACTGAGGCAGCTCACGCTTTGTTTTAGGATGCATTTCAGGTGGCCAGGGCTAAATGTGAGTGTGAACGGAGACTCTGTATAGAAATGAACAAAGGAAGTGGGGTTTAAAAAAGAGGCCGATGCAGGAAGTGCAAAAAAGTGCAATACCGCTGATGACCACCAGGTGCTGACTCCTAAAAACTCTGGTTTCAATTCAGAAATCTGCATTTTCAATCCTGAAATATTTATTCAGTACCGTATTTTCCGGACTATTGAGCACACCTGTCTATAAGCCGCTATTGAATTTATTCAAACAGTTTCATGTGGTCCACTCTGACCGGGTCTGATGTGACGACGCTAAATGTATCGGCGGCATGGAGCTTGCTAGCTTGTAAAAAGCCAACGAGCTTTGTGCCACCGATACATGAGCCACACCGGTGTTTAAGTTCAAAGCGTCAGAAAAAAGTATCAGCTTATGATCCGGGAAATACGGTAGTTTTTTTTTTTTTTTTTTCAAAAAGTCATTTTGGTGTTATCAAGTTAATTCTTGTTCTCAATCATCTGGTTTAAGTAGATATTAAGCTTCAAAAAGAGGAAGATTTAGGGGCGTGGTTAGCTGGCTCCACAAGCCTGGTCTCCAATGAGAGCAGCACTGACATCAAGTCTCATACTCATTGGGCAGTGACCCGCCTCCTTACTCCTTCTGTCATATCCAAATATGGTAATTTCTGGCTCCAAACAACGTTCAAATGCCGATGTCTTGGCTTCAGAGTGGGAGTCCACAAACCAATGGGTGATGTCACACTAGCTTTGTCCATTTCCAAGATGAGATCCGATCACCCAACCCACATGCGGGGATGTCCACATCTCTGTAGTCTGAATGTCCGATAAAAATGTAACAGGAAATGTTGCTGCTAACAATCTGTTAAGTTCTGGGGAGTTACCTGAAAACTGTTCAGGTCCCAACGTTGCTGTAGTGACAACACGTGGTCAGGGATGGTTTCGTGATGCCAAAGGTGCAATTCCCTTGAAGACCAGTGGAAAAAACTCCAATTTACTTCAACTCAAAAATTCTCATTTTCAATCATAAATTACTTGATGTTACATCCTGATGTCATAAGGTAAAGGTCTTCTGGTCTTCTTCTCAGTGATCTGATGGTCCATCTGGAAAACAAACCATCATAAAGCAGATATTAGGTTTCAAAAAGAAGAAGATTTAGGACACCAGCACTGAAGACCAGTCTCATACACATTGGACATTGGCCTCTGTTTGAAGTGTTAGACCCGCCTCCTCACTTCTTCCATCATGTCCAAATATGGTCACTTCTGGCTTCATGGCTTCAGAATGAGTCCACAAACCAATGGGTGACGTCACGCTTGCTTCGTCCATCTCTACTCACCGTCTAAGCTGTGAACAGATGTGTGTTTCTCAGGTGGTTGTTTGCTCTTGACAAACTCGACCATTTGATCAGTTCTTTGAGGAACTTCTCTGGTTCCCTGTAAAGTATAATTGGTCAGGATGTACTTACTTTAACCGAGCAGTCGTGGACCAGAGTCAGTCGGCCGTGGAGGGCCGACAGCCTGCGTGTTCTCCTTCCTACCTACCAGCTCATTTCACGGATTAATTCCCTCTTGATGGTTGAAGGTGTACCAATTAGTGAAATAAACTGGAGTTGTCTGGTGTATAGAAAATGCAGACTGTCGGCCTCCATTGCACATGGTTCCTGCTGTTGAGACTAAAGTGGTTATACTACAAATCAAGTGAGCACAGATCCATCACGAACAGCCAATGGATAATTGGCTAAGCACAAATGAACGCTAATACATGACAAGTGAGCGAGGAGAAGACACTTACTGTTCTTTAAAAAGACAACTGAGGAGGAGGAGGAGGAGGAGGGAGTGGTTTGAGATAACGCTCCTTCAATGATATTTAGTGCGTCTGTTGAGAATATACAAGCGTGGCTTGAAAGGACTCAGCTGATTTTATATGAGCCATTAGCGCTGCAGTTTTATGCTCCATAGCTGGTCAGTGTTAATTACTCAGGCTGTAAATGGGACTTCAAAGAGCACGTAAATGTCCCTGAGTGTGCAGAGAAGTTGTCGGTCGTTATGGGTAAGTGTAGGTCGCAAAGGTTTGCAAAGGAGCTGACGCATGCATCTCCCAAATCTCAACCCGGAGTGTGGAGCTGAGTGTTGATGGTTGATTGGTTCAGCTTTTACTGGGAGGTGAGCTTAAATACAAACTCAGAAATGCTGATTAAGTGTGTTTATTTTCAGCAGAAACACATTTTCTAACTTTGGCTACGCTGGGTGGCATTGTGAGATATGGCATAACCACACCAGTTACTTCAATAAAGGAAAGCAGCTTAAAAATGTCGGACAAAAATCAACAGTAAACCACAGTACTCAGCACAAGAGTTAATGTCAGACTTTCATAGTCCACAAATGTCTTTTTATTGTTTAATTTAATAGTTAATTTAACGATGTCAGCCAAAGAAATTTACAAAAATTCTACTTGTTTTCATTTCAACCAATAGCATCAGTCCATCCACCTGTCAATCAATCTGCTGTTAGGTCAGATGACCAGCAGACAGGTAGGAGTAGCAGCTGTAGTAGTAATCAGTAGTTTGTTGAAACGGTAATGTAGTACGTGGATTATCTAGTAACATTAGCTAGCTAGCTGTGGTGGTCCAATCAGATTGCTCCAAATGATTAGTCCCACCTACAAAACCCCTTTTTTTGCTAGAAATACATTAGGATAAGTTCTCAAAATCCAGATCGAGATTAAAAACTCTAAAGAAGAATATTGTTCGATTTCCAGCATTGAAAGGCTTTCTTGTCCGACAAAATGGCCGCCGTCCTCGCCATGGTCAGCTGATCACATCCAACTCAGACAGAAGCAAACAGCAGAGTGCCTATTGTAAAACAAAAGAAGCCTTTGATGTTATATTCACCCTATGAAGGCTTTAAATGATCTTATTACAATCACCAACATTTCAGTCAGTAGCTGTAATTTGATTACTTACTTTTTCTCAGTATAGTGTGAACAATTACCCCACTGTCCATAGTGACCAAGTGGAGCTTTGAGATGAACCATGAACCACTGCTCATTAGCAAAAACCTCAGAGAAGAAGAGTGTGTTGTAACTGCACAGCTGCCAAGGTGTGTGTTACAAGAAAACCATTTCTATATGAACATTTCTGAGCTTTAAGTGCTGCTGTGAATTTTGAATAATAAATGATTTGGAGGAGAAACAAAAAGCCGTCTACAAAGCAAGAAATGTGCTGAAAGGTACTGGGTGGAAAAGGGAGATCATTTATTCCACAAAATAGCTCCAGCAGATAAGAGAAAATGGCAGATTTCATGTTAGATCTGCGGCAAAGAAAGAAAGGGAGCCAATTAGAAACCAATTACATGTGGGGAAGAAGCTGTCCTTGTCTCCGGTGACATATCGAGAGGGAATAATGAAATGAGAGGAGGAAAATAAATGAAAGGGAAGGTGCGCAAGGCGAGAAGGATACAAAGGGCAAATGGGAGAAAGCGGGTACAGAGAGGACGTAAATGAAATGTCGATGGGAAGTTGAGAGCCAGAGTTTGAGAACATAAAACAAGAGAGGGGGATTAATCAGTCTTTGTTGAAGGGTGCAGGGAGGAGGATGTGGGCAGAGAGGTTTTTAAAGGGTTAGAATGAGGAAGCAGAACTTTCTATTTTCAGAGTCATATATAATGGATAACACCACTGTAGCTCCTCTCTGCAGAGCCCAGAGGAGGAGAGGAGGAGCAGGGAGGAGGGAGGAGGAGGAGGTGGAGAAAGGATCCATCCATCTTTGATAAGAAGCCCTTCTTTGGACATGGACAGCTGCTAGATTAAAACATTCATTAAAATGACTTTCTCTCCCTCCCGTGGTTCCTCTGGTTGCCCCCTGCTCTGTTTGTGGGCGAGTGGGATTGTATTGAAAAGTGTGTGATTGCAGTGATGGTCCGGGCTCCCGTGGTCGTCCCCCCTGCAACGATTTCTGCTCTGCACCAGAGAAAAGTCAAACCCTTAGTGCAGTTAAAGAGCGAGCTGTGGAGGGTCGATCACAGAGGATTTATGCAGGAGGAGGAGGAGGAGGAGGAAGAGGAGGAGGTGGTGGGGGGTGTAAATCACTGTGGAGAAGAGCTTCTTTGTGCATCAAGTGCTGAGAAAATACTTTCAATCCAGTATTTCTTTTTGTTGTGCTGATTTCTTTCAGGCGTGGCGGCGATATGATACAGATCGCAGCGGCTACATTGAATCCAATGAACTGAAGGTAAATAAAAAACTTTAAGTATTGCAGTCTGTTCAGGAAAAAATGCTTCATCTCCATCATGTGGCTGGGAAAACATGCATTCGAAATATCACCTTTTATTTATTCATCTGCTTCATTACTTATTTTGTTGTTTCTGTTGTTTTTTCTCCCCCACACACACACACATGAACACACACTCAGGAATAGGAAACCTTCTCTAAACTGTAATTGTCAAAGAGTTGGAGCTCTCTATAATCTGTAATCGACATATTTTTCCTGTAACTTGAATCTGAAAGTTTCAAGTGTAAAGAAAGTGTCACAGTTGTGTGTATAATACTGGTTTGCACCAATAAAAACAAAGGAAACAAAGTGGCAAAGACAATCCTCGACGTGTTTTTGTGTCCTGATTAGTAATGAACTTATTTCCATTTGTAAAGAAAGAAATTTGACACTTGGTAATTGTGTTGATTTGCTTTCTAGCTGAGAGTTGGATGAGAAGATGAATATCACTTTCATGTCTATATATAAATCTAGAGACAGCAAATAATTAGCTTAGCTTAACACAAAGACTGGAAGCATATGATACACAGCAAAGCTGCTTTCTAACACTTCTGGTTCAACACAGTAGGTTCATTGAGTCATTTTTTCATTTTTTTGTTTTTATAATTCTTCATAATTTTAATGTATGTGATAAAATGTTCACACTCCCTCATCCTTTCATCACACATTTATATTTCAGACATGATGTTACCTGCTTGTTATTGAGGTTGCTGCTGTTGCACAATAAAACTACAAATAATTGTGACTTTGTACAGAAGTGAGTTGTGGAGATGCTGCTGCTAGAGAGCAGGAACCGGTTCTCAAAGATCAGGCTAAAGCACAAGTGCAGAAAAGTGCAATACTCCCGATGGCCACTAGATGCTGGTTCCAAAAAGCTCTAATACAGGGCTCCCCAACCTTTTTTGTACCAATGTAATGTAAGCATTATTTTCACGGCCTGGCATTCAACATGTGGCAGATAAATACAGCAAAAATAAAATAACACGACCGGCATAAAACTGAAACCTCCAACACCGAGCGTATCACCGGCGATACAGAGTGACTAGCATAAACCAACTTACTGTAAGTCCTCGGCTATTTGCGCTAGCGACGTGATTCCAGCTGAGTCTGCCGCCAAGTGGAACGTTTTGTATATATTACGTACATTAGGGCAGTAATGCAGGGGAATGGAGTCATGCGCAGGATGTGCAGGATTCCGTACATATTACCTACATTACGGTAGTGTACGGAAGCTCTGCTTGTCGGCTTTCAGAATCAGCTGGAATCACATCGCTACTGCAAACGCCTGAGGAATTACGATGATTTGATTGACACATGTCACTTCCTGTCAGCAGCTAAATGTTCAGGGTAAAGGGTTAAGTTGTCTTTTCTCCTTTGTAAAGAATCTCTCCATTGACGATTGGTTTTTTTAACTCATTTTCGCTAGTTTACGGGCTTATGTTACGTATCTGATACGTTGTATCATGTGACCACGACAAGCGTATTGACGTGTCAAGAGGCACAGGTGAAAGTAAAGTCACAGAGAATCCTGTCATTTTTCAAAATAAAACGTCTTTCAGACTCTAATAGTCAATACAATGGATATTATATAATTTATTTATTCTTTCTGCTGGTAACAAATGCCTCATGGACCGGTACTGGTCCGGTACCAGTCCACGGCCCGGTGGTTGGGGACCACTGGTTTAATCGACTTAAGTTCATTTTCAATCTTGGTATATTCAGTCAGTATATTTTGTCCGTGAGTCGTTCTGATGTCATTAGTTAAAGTCACCTCCTCTCCTCAGTGATGTGGTCCGTCTGAAAATCATTTCGTCATTAATGAGATATTAGGCTTCAAAAGAGGAAAGTTTAGCGACGTTTTTCACACCTTAATCTTTCCCTGCACATGTGATCATTCAGACGAGTGGAGCCAGGTAGCAGCTTCGACTCAGGAGACTTTAATGGCCGCTCCACAAGAAACTCCCCAATGACCACGAGGATTCAGATGCAAAAAAAAAAGCTTCACTGATTACACAAATGTTATTCACTTCAACGCCTCTTAACGGGGTCAGCGAGTACACGTCCTGCACTCAGTAGGTTGCTTGGGTTGTTGTGGGAATCACCTTTTTTCTTCCAGCTGACCAGGTGCAGATGAGTGTTACTCAGGTGTGGCTTTTTGGAGCTGTGGGAGGATTACAGCTGAGATCTGAGGATAAGTGTCTCACTACTGTGAGCAGACGTGGAAAATATTGACTCAAGTAGCAGAGAAGTGATATAATACATGATTTACATAATGCTGCTGGAGCACGAGTTTATTTACTGATTTATTTACACCATATAATTTAAAAAACGTTGCTCTGAGTTCTTATTTTTAACATTTTCTCCTTCAGTTTTCATTTGTTCACTTTCTAATTTAAGAATAACACAGAAACTGACACATCTAAATTGTGCTGCTACTTTTAAGTCAAGTAACAGCTGTGTGTACTTCTTCTCCCAGTGTCTTTACAGTCCTTTAATTCTCTGGTTATTCTCAAATTTAATAACATCTTTTATCTTTGGTTTGACCGCCTCAATTTTGACCTACACACAATTATTATTTTCAAAACTGTTCATGTTTTAAGTACCGTATTTTCCGGACTATTGCGCACACCTGTCTATAAGCCCTTATTGAATTTATTCGAACAGTTTCATGTGGTCCACTCTGACCGGGTCTGATGTGACGACGCTATCGGCGGCACGGAGCTTGCTAGCTTGTAAAAAGCTAACGAGCTTCGTGCCGCCGATACATGAGAAACACCGGTGTTTAAGCCACAGGGTTCAAAGCGTTGGAAAAAAGTAGCGGCTTATAGTCCAGAAAATACGGTAATTTATCTTGCTCCTGAAATATCCCTTTAGACATTAGCTCCCATCCTCTTTACTTCCAGAATATTAATATCAATACATGTTGAGTAACTATTCGGGAAAAAACACAAACCACCATAAAATCTCACTGATTGAGGTGAAAGTGTTAAAGAAAAATCTTTTTTAAAGGATCTAAATTATGGTTATATTCCATAATATATTATTATTACATGCTTTTATTTTGAACTGTTAAACATTGGATCAAATTTACCTCAAGGAATATAGGAGTTTGTCTACTTCCTGTTTTATATTACATTTTTCTGAACATTAAAAGATGATTTCACTAATAAAAATCAACCTCTTATCATTGTAGTGTTGAACCTTCCACATGTGCATGGAACATATTTAATTTTTTACACTTTCCTTGATGCAAAATTGATGATGAAACACCATCATGCCTCTTTTTTTAATCTAATCTAGTGTGTTTCTGTCCTCAGGGTTTTCTGTCAGACCTGCTGGAGAAAGCGAACAGACACTACGACGACCAGAAGCTGCAGGAGTACACACACACCATAGTAAGACTCGCTCTCCAGCACTTTCCCACGTGCACATTTATAATTAGTCTCATGCATTGTACCAGTAATCCCCAGTTTTTCACAGAGAGGAAGTGGGTTGAGTTTATGCATTCAGAGGTTTTCTTGTGCGTCCTGATGCAGGTGAACACTGAAGCACGGATTATGCATTAAAGATATTTGAAGCATCAGTGAGTCCTATGGAAACACTGCTACCCGTATGTTGAAAGATATATGTCCACCGTCACGCTGGTGGTCGCAGCCCATCGTCTCCTGCAGGTTGGGAGTTTGCAGCCCAGATGTTCTGACATCTGCTTCTTCCTGGAAGCTCCAGAGCTGACCTGATTTTCTGAAGCAGCTAAATGAGTGATCACAGATAATAATAACCCTGTGTTAAATGAGCGTGCAGGCTTCAGTATCATTCAGATGAGGCTGGTTTAGCAGCTCACTGCAGAGGCTGGTGCTTTGATGGTTCTCTTGCAGCATGTTTAGAAAGTGAAGATTGGAGGCTGCAGTTGGAGTAAAGGATGAAGAATGTTAGTTGATGTACTGCTCTGGTAGAAAGAGATCTATCTAGTGTTGGAGAGCAATGAGATTTGTACAGATACCATGCAGGATGACGAGCAAATATAACGTACATATAGAAAACACTTAACATAACATAACATGGTGCAAATCAGGGTGGGATATCTGAAGGGTCCACCTGCAAAGACGAGCATATTTATTATATAAGTGGTGTTATCTAAGATAAGATAAGATAAGATAAGATAAGATAAGATAAGATAAGATAGGGCAAGATAAGGTAAGGTAAGATGAGATAAGATAAGATAAGTCAAAATAAGGTAAGGTAAGATGTGATAAGATAAGACAAGATAAGATAAGGCAAGATAAGGTAAGGTAAGATAAGATAAGGTATGATAAGATAAGACAAGATAAGATAAGGCAAGATAAGATAAGATAAGATAAGGTATGATAAGGTAAGGTAAGATAAGATAAGGTATGATAAGATAAGACAAGATAAGATAAGGCAAGATAAGGTAAAAGAAGATAAAATAAGATAAGGTAAGATAAGACAAGATAAGGCAACACAAGATAAGATAAGACAACACAAGATAAGATAAGATAAGATAAGGCATGATAAGATAAGATAAGATAAGGTAAAAAAAACAACTTAAATTATATTAATAGTAAATAGAACATATATATTTTCATTG
>OOFC01020389.1:26003-37401 GCA_900323345.1 Pseudochromis fuscus
TCCAGATACATGTAACTAAAGGATCTAACAAGATCCCTGCACCTTTAAAAGGAGCATGTTCTGGAGATTAACCAGAGCTGATTAAATTTATTAAATTAATTCTGATCTTTCATCTTTAGCAATTCCATAATTTTACAGTTATAATAATAATAATAATAATAATAATAATAAACTTTATTTATAGAGCACTTTTCAAAGCATAAGTTACAAAGTGCTTTCCAGCAGGCTAATAAAATACAGCAGACAGAATGAAATAAATACAGAAAATAAAACAAAATAAAACAAAATATCGCACACAAATACATAGCAACAATTTGACTTAAATAAAACTTACATAAAATCAGGAAAGGCCCTCCGATAAAAATGTGTTTTCAGCGGTGACTTGAAACAATGTACAATGTATTATAAAAAACATTCACGGATATTAATTAAAGTTATTTATTTTTCAACATATATAAGACTCATATCGTATGAGAGTTACTCCAGCTTCCATAAACCAGCAGATTCATTATTTCAAACCATTTCTGTAATCACTGCCATATGAGCGTCCGCCCCTCGGTCTGTTGCACACACTTGCAGCCGCTCTGTGTCCAAAACCACCACATTTACTCAGTCACCACTCCCTGTGTCATGGCCACTCAGTATTTTAGTCAGTAGTAAAGCAGTGAGACACAATTAGCATCTTCATTTGCAGCCTCCAGGTGAGTCCCTGCATCAATCGGCTCTCAGACTCTCACATTCAGATGCACCAGTGTCTCGCTCTTTGTGACAATGTAGATGTTTAATTACTGTTTGGTAGTGCAGAGATGACTCAGCTGTTGCAGTGGTGGGGGGGTGTATGCCTGAAAAACGCTTCGGGGAGTGGGTGCACTGATGTGGGAATAACTTCTTACATCCACATAATTAAAAAAAAAGGAGCTGCTGATAGATTTTGGGGGAAGCACATCTAATTAAACATTTTGCTGAAGATGCAGTTGTTGAGAGGCTGGACACAACTGTAGATACGTCAGCTTTTAAGCGAGTCCCTCTCCAAGACACCATCCTCACATGGTGTTGCATCAGCAGTGGAAGATGCTGTTACTTCTTCTCTTGTTGTTAAAGTCGTAGAGGAGTGTCACTTCTCCCAGTCTCCTGATGATGACCATAAACTGCGAGCTGTAACCAGCAGGAAAAATCTGAAAGAAATGCAACACAGAAGGCGAGATCCTTGGACAATCCCTGGATGCAGCATCGCTAAGCATGGGCTTCTGCTACCATCTGGGAGAGACATTTTTCATTTAAAATCCAACCGTGCTCAAGGAGAAGTCACGATGAAGATCTTTAGTCATAAATCTGCTCAAGAGGAAAATTATGAAGTTAAACAGCAGATCTAAACAAAAAAAATAACAGTGAAATATAGTTTTAAGCTGAAAATATATTTTCTGTACAGTTTGTCATGCTGAAGTATCGGGTTTCAATCTGCTGTCTAGGCCTGCTGTGATGTTATATCCTGTTACTCTGTAGTCACAGAAGTGCAGACATTTGTAATTTCCTCACACTCTCTTCAGCACCATGAAGTGGATGTTGACAGATTGCATGTGTTGGTCACGTGATGTCACTCGTTGGTTTGTGGACACCAGGAGTTTGACATTTGAACATCGCCATGTTGGTCGTTTGAAGCCAGAAGTGACCATATTTGGATTTGAAGGGAGGAGTGAGGAGGCGGGTCTGACCTTTGAACCTGAAGGCACTGCCCAATGTGTATGAGACTGGACTTCAGTGCTGCTCTCATTGGAGACCAGACCAGAGAAACTAGATTCAACCATGAGGTCTGTTGAAGTCACGGTCCATACTATGCCCATTATCACTCACATTATCACTTATTTATTTATTTTCTTTTGCGATCTACCAATCACATCTTTTAAAAGGATGACTCATAGCCCCCTATCTGAGATAACAAATTATTTCCATTTACGTTAGGAACTTTATGGATATGGCCCCAGAGCTGTCAATCAAACTAACCACGCCCCTAAATCTCCCTCTTTTTGAAACATGATATCTCCTTAATGATAAATGATTTTCACATGAACCAACAGATCACTGAGAAGAAGAGGTGCCTTTAACAAATGGCATCAGAATGACTCAAAAACAAATGAGTTTTTTGGAGCCAGCCTCTAGTGGCCATCGGTGGTATTGCACTTGTTTGCACTTCCACATTGACTATGACTGAAAGAGTTAACATAACAACATGACAACACCAATGGACATTAGAAACTGAGGTCGTCTGCCTTTATTAAATATATGATATTTATGATCCTTAAGATGTTAGAGTTCATCAAAAAATGCTAATAAGTGGTTCATGTGCCTTATATTTGTGATAGATAGATAGATAGATAGATAGATAGATAGATAGATAGATAGATAGACAAAAAAACACCCTGTATACCTGAATGAATATGATTGGATATTAGTACGTACACAGCTGTGACTGAGCCAATCACAGTGAAGCACGCTGCGAGCGACTTCAGTGCACTGCCTGAACTAAAGCCGAGCTTCATTTGGGTCAGAGGAGCCTCTGCTGCTGTCAGCAGGATATAAAATGTGCTGCTCCATCTTACACGGGAGACTTTATTGAGCCATACATTTTTTAAATCAGAGATAATTCCAAAATTATAAATTCAAGAGTTCATTTTATTTTAATTCTCAATTTGGGAACAACTACATTTCACAGATGTGACATGATTTCCTCGAATCGAGGGCGTTCTTCTTCTGGAGAGGTGCTGGTCACTGGTTTTCTGTCTTGCTCTGGCAAACAGAGTTTACCTCAGGATAGTAAACAGTGCTGAATCACACTCTGGGATCCACATGATGGGGAAATGGAGCTTATTCAGGCTGCAGGATCTAACTGAGGGAACAGCTGAGGAGACCAAATAACGACAGGATACAGCGGTGCGTGTAAACACAGTAAATGACACATCGAGCCGCCTGTGTTAAACCATGGTACTGAGGACCGGAGGCGACACTGTGCGCAGGAGAAAGAAGCCAGAGAGTATGAATATAAGAAGATAACAGCCATGATTTATTCATTGATGAAAGGAACCCTGGTATTTTATTTATGATCTCTTTAAATATAGCTCATGTGAATTAAATAAGTGATTGAGAATGGATGTTCCAACCTAGATTCTTGTGTATCCCACACACTCAGGCGCCAGCGTACACCGGACTCAGGCGCGTGCACTCGTAAACAACCATACGTTACGGTACCTGCACACATTCACAAACAGACACAAGTTAACACAGACACAAAAATACAAACTCTGGGCCTCACTTTCTATAGCTATAGTAGAGTGTATATTAAAAATGGACCTGAGGACTGAAGCTAACGTGGAAGTGCCATGTTGTTTTTTGAACCAGAAGTGACTATATTTGGATAAGAGGGAGGAGCTGAGGAGGCACTTCCTGTGACAGCAGCTACACGTCACTTTAAGCAGCCACACCATTCATTATGAATACATTTAAATCTAAATATCTTAATTAATTTATGTGGAGATTATTACGGGTGAATAAACAGGTTAAGATGTACCAGACTGTACAAAAAAACACAGGTACCTACTGGATCATACCACCGAGGGCTGGCTCCAAAAAACTCCAACTGACAAAAATTCTCATTTTCAATCCAGAAATACTCAGTCACCAATTTTTTCCACAAGTTATTCTGATGTCATAATTCAAAGTCAGCTCCTCTTCTCAGAGATCTGATGGTCCATCTGAAAATCATTTCATCATTAAGGAGATATTAGGCTTCAAATAGAGGAATATTTAGGGGCGTGGCTTGTTTGATTGACAGGTCTTGTTTACAGTGATGTGTAGATGGACTCAAGTCTCATGCACATTGGACAGTGTCCTCAGGTTCAAGGGTCAGACCCGCCTCCTCACTCCTCCTTTCATGTCCAAATATGGTCACTTCTGGCTCCAAAAAACAACATGGCGACATTCAGATGCCAAACTCCTGGCTTCAAAAAGTGAGTCCACAAACTGCTAGCTGCCAACATGTTAACATCATCCACTGTGTCTATGATTGATATATAATATATATAATCTGTTTAACAGTCTTATGCACACAGAAAAATTAAAGTACATATTGAATCCTTATCAAAACTTTACAATAATGTGCAATTTAACTGATGCTAATCCACAAACCAACAGTGACATGACTACACCCATGTCTTATATATATAGTTTATGGCACAGTAGCACAAATGCAGCTACAGTGACAGGTACTTAAAAACATTTTTAATAATTTACAGTAACTCATCACAGTTCAGATTTTTCAGAGGAAAGGAGTAATTGATCATTTAGCGTGGAGGTTTCAACAGGATGACATTTACATGTCACCAGGAGACTCATTCCTCCCTGCTTACTGCTCACTTCATTACATTAAAGGGAAAGTATTATGCTGTTTTCCAACTCTCTCTATCTATATGTATATTTTATTTTGTTATTCTGGGACTCCACTAGAGTATCTTTGCATGATTTACAGTTCAAAAGAATCCCCACTTATCTGAGGCTGGCACTTAATGCTGAAGCAGCTCCTGCCTCTTTAAGGAGCCATTGGAAACAGAGCACTCACCTGGCTGATGAAAGTCCAGCTCACTCTCTTTTACCTCTGTCTTTTGCGTCTACTTAGTCCTGAGGGAAATATCTAGCTCTGCAGTAAAATGTATTTATCTGTTGTTTGGTGCGGGGCGGCTAGATACTGTGGTTTTTAAAGCTTTTTTTACTTTCTGCTGGAAAATGGAGGAGAACAGGAAGAGTGAATCAATCAGTAAAGCCCAACGACTAAACAATGGGCTGAAAAAAGTTCTGTGAAGTCGAGGGGAGCATCATACTCTGCAGGTTCAACCCTTTAAACACTGTTCTCACACACAGGGTAGTAATTGGACTAACTACATGCTGGGTTAATTAAGCCTAGTAGGATGGGCTGTTGTTTTAACCCAAAATTTTATCGTTTTTACCATTTTTCTTGTAATTCGATGGGTGCAAAAGCAACAAAGCGTTGGGTTGTACCCAACGCTTTGTTGCTTTTGCACCCATCGAATTACCCAGCATGCAGTTGCACAGGGCTGTCTACACTTGGTTTAAAGATGCATCTCAGATGATTGGATCACACGTGCTAAATAATGTAAACAACCACCAAGATGCATTGAGATCCAATCACTCAATCCACATACGGAGGTGGTTTGGGAGGCATGTGATCACGTCGTTTGTAGTGTGAACGCTAATGTGTCCTGATACATCCTAGATAAGGACGGAGCAGTAAATACGTCATCCATGCAGGACTGGAAGCTTTTCTTGTGTTTAGTCTTCTTCGTCTTGCTCTGTGCAAATCATGAACAGCTTCGTCCTCTCACCAGAAACAGAGGGAATCATCTGTACATTACCAACACTTCATGAATCATTTCGACTTCTCCTGTCTTTGAGCTAACTGTGCTGTTTACAAAATCTGACGGCGAGCAACATGAAAACTGTGCCTGATGTTGTGCTGATGACATCCCAACACTAGAGGTTGGCAGGACAGGTGAAAAAGAGTAAAGAAAGATGCATTTTGGCTGTCCATTTGTGCTCATATTTCCCAAGATGCATCTTAAAACCAACAGCTCCACATGGTCATTGACTACAATATGGCTTCTTGATAGAGATAAACCAAAGTGCTATTCTTCCTCTCAAAATAAAATCAAATATTTATCCAAACTACTGTACTCACAGCCCCTCCTGATTCTTTTATGTCAGTACTGTGATTAAAACAATTAAGGCAGTTGTGACTGTTAAAATCCTCTACAGGAAGTGACAGTGACCTCGAGTCACATTAGCCTTCCCACGGAGGTCAGGGCACTCAAGTTTTCTGTGAGAATACTGTATAAAAATAAATAAATAAATTCAATAAAGCACTGAATTAGTTGCAGAAATTAATACCATTTCGTTCTCCTTTGGCCTACACACAGATTTCCAATAATCTTTACTATGCTTTAAGCTTTCACAAGGCTCTTCACAGAGTCCCTGGGGCCCAGTGATGTTTATTTCTTACCACTATAGGATGATTCAGGAAGAACATATGATAGAGGATCCTTAAGGGACACAGGGAAAGGAAGTTCTATTAGATAATCAATATGGCCATTTTCAGTCAGAGGCAGGAGAATCGCCAGTATAAACCCTCAATCTGTCTCTGGTCCTGGTTGAATTTTATCCAGCCACAGAGGGAGTGTAATGTTTAATAAGTCATATGTTCAATATGCTGATTTAGCTTGACCTTGGCTATCGTTCACACAGGAAGAAACATGTCGATCTGGAAACTCTACGCTAATATAAAATTCTACTCAATACTTTCACTTTATTTTACAGATATAGTATTTTAAAAATCATCATATTTTTGTAGAGAGCATCTAGTGGCCATCAGGAGTACTGCAGTTTTTTTGTACTTCCACAGAGGCCTCATTTTTGAGACAAGGTTGCTTTATTCATTTCTATCGACAGTCTACACACTAAAAAGTGTTGGGTTGTTTTAACCCAGTACTGGGTTAATTATTGGACTGCTGGGTTACTTTAGGGAATATGCGCTGTTTTTATTCAACTTTTTTTTTAGGCAACAAAATACTGGGTAAAAACTTCAAAAATGATGATTAAAAACATCACAATGTTAGGTAATAATAAAATGTTGGAGAAAAAAAAACAGTAAAATCTTGGAAAAAACAAACAAACAATACAATACTGAATAAAAACAACAAAATGTTAGGTGGAAAAAAAAAAAATCAAAATTGTATTGTTTTTACCATATGTGTTGCTTAATCCAAACACTTTGTTGGTTTTGTGTCAGTCTTCTTGGATTAAATTAACCCGCCATGTAGTTAGTTCAATATTAACCCAGTTCTGGCTTAAAACAACCCAACACTTTTTAGTGTGTTCAATGGACTGATGAAGATGGTGATGATGACCCTGAATGAAAGTTAAACAGCCAGGTTACCACATTCACTTGACATGTTCCACTGTGTAGAGTGAAGCTAAAACTGTAATTGTAACACAGTTCAATATTCACACAATATTCACTTTATTTCTTTGCTATTTAAAAGTCTCAAACTTTATTTCCAGACAGAATGAGTCTTGTCACTGTTCACACAGTCAGTAAATATCCACTGTTTAAAGTAAAACAAGTGTTAAATGGACTCTGTTATGTGGACCGCATGTCATTCATTATGTAATTTTTGTCGAGTCTGCAAATGTTTAAAAGTGGCTGCAGAACCGGCAAAATGGAAAAGTACTGATTACTGGACAGACCAACAGCAATCTAAGCCATTAACTTGACTGATGAATTTTCTGTAGAGACAATAGCGCACTATTGTGTGGGCTCAGGCAAGCCGGTTAACACCGTCCAGCACATCTCTGCACCACACATTGTACCACCACCGGCTCATCATTTGCTCTGTGCCAAAGTAATGTGTCTGTAAATGGAGGCAAAGCAGCCAAAATCCAAATTAACTGACCTGAAGCAGACCTGGGATATCTGCCGCTCACAAGCACCAGAAGCTTTAAGAAAATCTGGACTTAGGAGGCTGCCAGAGAAACCATCTGTGGGCTGTGACTGCATAAGCTCCATCAGCTGTGCTGTCACCCTTATCTCTGCACCTCCATCTGAGCTTCAATATTTGAAAACTAACCGAATGCAACAGCAAGCAGTGCCCCCCCACGCCAGACTATCTGATCATAAATATTGAACGGATCAGAGGAATCAGATTCCTTTAAGATTGTCAACATTCTTGGAAAGTGCCCTTTACTTGTCAAAAAAGATGCAAAGTGGAAGCAAACACATTACAGTTACTGATTTTACTTTCTTAATAGGCATTCAAAAAAGCACTTGTGTGTTTATCGTAGAAACCATATGTTTGCATGTTTATTTTTAGATATTTTAAGGACATATAAGCTCTCCCACACTCTTAAAAACATTTCCCCACCCAGATAAACAAGATAAACCCTCTATATTCACTTAGATATTCGTAAGATTAATTAAAATTATGTATGGAAACACACTGTTCATAAACTGCTCACAATATCAACCCATTTCAAAGCTTATCTGCTAGTAAGCACGAAACATTTTATGACATGACAGCTGACGGTACACAGAGGGGCACAGCAAATTTCAGGACTTATAAAATCCAAACAATTTGAGTAATGAAAAACCCCAAAGTCATTTTGGTCAGCACTGTGTCCTCAGTCATGCTTTTGAAGCATGTACGCCCTGGGTCAAAATACATTTTTTTCAAAGTGAAATTTTGGCATTCAGTTTAAGATTGAATTGCAATGTGTGGAGTTCCTGTTGAGTTTAGCCTAGGGGTATCAGTGAGTGATTTTTAGGTCTGATGAGTACTACAATTCGGCTTTCCTCCCATGTCTCTGTGACATTCCTGTGGGCTGCAGTGAGCGCTTGTCTGTGCCTAGGTGGCGCTACAGAGCCCATTTTTGGACTTAGGGGTTTGATTTTTCCAGCTTTCCAACTTTTCACCAGGCCTGATGTGCGTGCCAAATTTGGTGAGTTTTTGAGCATGTTTAGGGGGTCAAATTAAGCCTCAAAGAGGTGTAATAAGAAGAAAGAAGAAGAAGAAAGAAACACTACAGATACAATAGGGCCCTTGCCCCTGGGCCTGGTCTCGGGGCCTAATTACTTGTCTTCTGCAATGGTGATTCATTCTTTTTGATGCCTGCATGTTTTTTAACAGGAACTCTAAGTTGCTGCGACCAAAGACTCTAAAGTAAAGATGGGTCAGCGGCTGCAAGCACAACAACGCAGTGGGTCTCTGCGCAAGGAATTGTGGGAAGTATCAACCCAAAGGCGCGAGGACAGAAACATTCGAGACACCTACATCTTCCCACTGAATTGCAGTCATTTTTATTGTACCATATGGCAGTTAAGGCTTGATTACTACAACTCTATCGTAAGAAACTGCGGTTTATCAGCTCCGTGTCATTTTTCTAACGGTTTCCAGCTTCTGTCCCCGCTGCTGTTCGCTGTAGGATCATCTTCGTCGTGTATCGTGTCTGACTCCGTTAGGTCCCGTGGAGCAATCCTCCCCCCTGCCGGAGGACTACTGCTGCAGATTAGCAAAAGGCCTGTCAGGTGACAACGTACCTGGACAGAAAGCTTTCCCGTATCGAGCCACACATCCAACCTAACGTCAACAATGAGTGCTGTCATGACCTTTAAAAACTGCGGCTCCGTGATGGTGACGGGAGCGAGCCGCGGCCTCGGGCTGCAGATAGTGGACAGCCTGGTGAGCGGAGGTTTCTCACCGGGAAAGATCATAGCCACGACCAGGACCCCCGCTACCGCACAGGTAAACCAATAAACCCAACAAACGGATAGTTTGCTTGGCCTCTTGTGTTTAGAGACTTATAACCTCGCTCTGCCGTCGACCTAGATAACGGCTGATGGCGCATGAAGTAATAATTAAATTAAAGTTTAACTGTAGCTGCCGTCACCAGAGGCCGCCATTGTTCCCTTTATTTGACGTGATGTGCCTTGGACCCACAGAAACTTCAGGAACTGGCGGAGAGGCACCCCAACATCCACATTGTCAGTCTGGGTAAGACAACTGTAGTGTGTGTGTGTGTGTGTGTGTGTGTGTGAGAGAGAGAGAAAACAATGTTTATTAAAAAGTAACCTACTGCCAGTTATAAAGACACATTCCTTGAGTTATTTTCTCGTTATCTCAAGAAAACAAACAGGGGAATTTATTTACTATCTCGGCAAAACGAGATAAATTATGTGTTGTTTTCTCAAGATAACATTTTCTCTTGTCATCTTGAGAATATGACCACCGTTTTCTAGAGATATCGAGAGAAATTATCATATAATGTTGAGAAAAGTTTGTTTTCTCGACATAATGAGAAAAATAACTCAAGGAATTGTTATCAGAGCAAAACTGACAAAATAGAAATGTATTTAATCATGTCCTTTTATGGATTCTCTAGGTCCCATGCAAATGTTTTTTTAATTAAATAAAAGAATCATGGTGAAAAATATACAGAAGCCTTTTTTGCTGTGATGAGAAGTTAATATCAGTGGTTATTTTTCTATTATCTATTTTATAATATGTAAGATAACGAGATAAACTATCCTATAATCTTGAGACAACAAAGTTTGTTTTCTAGAGATTATGGGATACTTGATTTCGTTTCTTGTTATCACAGTATTATCACAGCAAAACAGAGATAAATAAATGTATTTAATTATGTCCTTTTAGGGCTTCATAAATATGACTTTAAGTATGTATTCACAATAAAACTGGTAACATTTTTACACAGGAATGTCCTCTGAAAGTTTCTTAAAATAACCTCAAAAATCCCTCTAAGGATTGGCAAAGGTTATTTTGTCAGAGAACAATCTGGCATCTGATTTTTTATGTGGGCACAAAACCCGCAATTTCAAAAACTGTTGGGTACGTGTCCCCAATGTCCCCGGTGTAAATGACACCCATGAGGGAGGAAAAAGCTCACGGTTTCTAGTGCCTGCATCAGACACATGACTTGACAAGTTTATATATAGGACACACACATACAGGAACAACAATACCCATAGTAGTGGTCTTTTAAAGTTAACATTGAGTTCTGACTTCCATTAGCTTTAATAGTCCAACATATGTCTTTGTCCATTGTTGGCAAAACTTTTTCATTTGTTTAACGTGTGTCAGAATATTGCTTTCACATTCATACGCTGCATCTTTTAAAGACATACCGTATTGGCCCGAATATAAGACGGGGTTTTTTGCATTGAAATAAGACTGAAAAAGTGGGGGTCGTCTTATATTCGGGGTCTAGACATTATACCCATTCACGACGCTAGATGGCGCCAGATATCATTGAAGCGAATGCTGAACTTGACTCCCCAGGCCAAAGCTAACCTCTGTCACGAAGAATAAAAATAAAAATAACGGTAAGAAAGAAAAGAGAAGAAAATAATAGAAGAGATAACAGGAAATGGAGAAACGTAGCGACAATCTGGAGAAAAGTGGGTCGAAGATCGGCCAGGTTAACCGGCAGCTGAGGAGAAGTTATGATGTAAACTTCAAGATGATGGTGATAAATGAGGCAGAGTCTTCAAACAATTGCAAAGCGGCTGTGAAATATGGTGTCACAGAGTGTAATGTACGGAGATGGAGAGCTCGAAAGATCACCTACTGTAATTATTATTACCTCCGCCAAGGAGGTTATGTTTTTGTCGGCGTTTATCTGTCTGTCTGTCTGTCTGTCTGTGTTCAAGATAACTCAAAAACTTATGAACGGATTTTGATGAAATTTTCAGGATATGTTGGAAGTGGGAAAAGGAAGAACTGATTTCATTTTGGGGGTGATCCGCATCACCGTCTGGATCCAG
>OOFC01020392.1:0-27873 GCA_900323345.1 Pseudochromis fuscus
TCACCCCACATTTGAACAAATCTTCCAATTTTTAATAAAAACATGACAGCCCTAAAACGTCGTGTTGTAGTCAAGACCACACCAACCGAGACCAAGACATTACCGAGACCAGAGAGGATCGAGACCGAGACAAGACCAAGACTGTTTATATCAAAGAAAAATCACAATAATACTTTATATCAAACAAATCTGATGAACCACACTGATTCAGTGCTATTGACTTTGAACTAGCTAGCACAGCATTAGCTTTCTGGCTCATTGCTGAGGCACACGATCAACTTTCTGCAGCCGAACCACCAACATGGAGGACGCTGTAGACTAGGAATACGTCCCGTGGGTCGCATCTGAAGTTCAACTCATTTACTGGTGTAGTGAACAATGTTTCCATTGCATAAGAGCCTCCCAAGTAACGCCTGGGGGCTTGACTAATACCTGGCGTATTATTCCGTTATCTTGCTTTTGACAATGCTACACAAGCTAACTTGGCTGTAACATAAAGTCGGTGCTATGAACGTCAGCAAAAACGATCGCCACAGTAGAGCTGGCCTGGTCTCGACCGGTCTTGATCAACAATCCGGAGTCCGACTCGTCTGAGACCGAGTAAAAATGCTTTAGATTCCGAGATGAGACCGAGACCCTTAAAAAGTGGTCGAGACCAAGACCGATCTCAACTACTACAACACTACTAAAACGCTTGAAGATGTTTACTCACTGCTGTTGTTCCCCTGGCCTGTACTTGTTCTTATCAACCCATATTATTCAATTCACATTATTAAGAGCACCTGGTTTTACTTGAAAACCACTTGTTATTTTACTAGATACAGTATAATAGTATTACAGACCCATGTACAATATCATGCTGTAAATTACTGATTAACATTTCCAATTCAGGCACTCACCACTGCATTTAGATAAATATCAAATAAGTGTTAGATTAAAAAAATTTTAAATACAAAACCTCCCAGGAATAGTTTGACACTGTATAAAAGACACCTATCACCTCAGTATTTGGTTATAAAACACCAGAATAGGTTCAATAAAGGGAAAAGGATTCAGATCCCAGACAGGATTTGAATAAAATAAAATGCTCGTGGACCTCAGCCTTGTTTTGGCAAATGTACTCACAACAACCACAGTAAGAAAATATATACAAAGCCCACTTCACTCACTGCTGGGAGTCTCCATTCATGCCTGAGGGCAGCAGAATAGATTAATTCATAAGTTAACCACAATCGTGGCTGGTCCCTTGAATCATGGTGGATGAGAGGCGGTTTATCACAATGCAATATTTAACAGTCAACTCAAGACAGAGGCCTTTGTGTATCCAGAGAACTCACACAGGGCATTTGCCGCAAAGTGCAACACCGCAACATCAATAAAATATGGGCTGTGCACGAGATAGTGGCAGACTCCTCCTGGAGGTTGCAACAGTATTGTCAGATGATTTCCTAAATATTAAATCAGCTCAGATAATGAAACATAGAGAACAGTGTGCTTCAAGAAGCTGTTGTATCCGAGGTCATCCGAGCTCTGAAGAGTGTTTGCTTTGATGGACTTCACTGTATGTGGGGGTGTTCAGTGCTTTTTACATCCTGACCAGTTTCCCAGTCCACACCACTGAGAAAGTGCCACGCTCCCCCTAAAGGATGGTGTTACCACTATGGCTTACCAAACACAGACCACAGAGTTCACTTCCTTTCTCCTCACACCAGAAACCTGTTTTGTTTTTTGCCATTTTGCAATTTTCAGACAGACTGTCGTATGCATGCTTTTTTTGTTTCTTTGTTTTTTTAGGAGTCGTTTCTGTCTGGCCAGAGTACAATAAAACCCAGATTGATGGATTGCTGCAGTGTGGCTTGTTTTTGAGAAAAGATTTTCTCATCTCTGCAGAGGAACGAGACTCTTAGTTCTTGGTCACCTTCCTGACCAAGGTCCTTGTTGCCTGGTTACAGAGTTTGACCAGACCACCGAGTTTTGAAAGACTTGTCTCCTAACATCAAATGTTTCACAAAGGCTTGCTGGGCCCCTAAAAAACTGAGGTGCGTCAGCAAAAACTTTTCCCAAGATTAATAATATCCCCCTAAAGTTCTTTCTGTGGGATGTTCATGGATGTGATGGCTTAGCTTTCACTCTGAGATGCTCTGTGGACTGACCAGGCTAACTGTTTCCATTAAAGAGAAAGTTAATGAAGTGATCTTCAGAATAACTGTTGCAGTGTCACAGAAAGCAGTTTGTAACCTCTAATGTGTTGTACCGTATTTTCCGCACTATAAGGCGCATTGGATTATAAAGCGCACCTTCAATGAACGGCCTATTTTAAAACTGTTTTCATATATAAGGTGCACCGCATTATAAGGCGCATAGAATAGAAACTACTGTAGTGTCTGGGGTTGTGTTATCATCCATCTAGATGAAGCTGCGTTAAAGGGAATATCAACAAAACAGTCAGATAAGTCAGTCAGTCAAACTTTATTAATAGAAAACAAACCAACGTTCTGACAACTCCGTTCACTCCCAAAACAAGCTAGTACATTCACAGTATTTGCGCCGCCTTCATTGAAAACAATGTATTTCCAACTCCATTTGTCACAGTTCAAAGCTATATGAACAGCTGTTTGATTTTTTTCCCCGAGGTAACGTCAGTGACGTAGTATTATCTTTTACCAACAGCAAGGTACAACAGGTAGTGCAACTTTTTATCACGTAGTTAGTGCATCACAAACATGGAGGGAACTTTTCCCTGATTCAGTAAACACGTAAAAGAAACAGTCTGATACCGCTACGGTAAATCAAACCTTAGTGCAATCACAATATACGCCCCCTGACTACGGTAGCCATAATTAATCAATATTGATCCATGTATAAGGAGCATCAGATTATAAGGAGCACTGTCGGTTTTTGAGAAAATTAAAGGCTTTTAGGTGCACCTTACAGTGCGAAAAATACGGTAATTTGTCAAGTTTGAACCTTTTTAAAAATTAGTTTGGACGTTTTCAGAGATGTGAGGTCCCACCAGAGCAGGGGTTCCCAATCCTGGTCCTTGAGGGCCGCTATCCTGCATGTTTTAGATGTGTTTGTCTTCCAACATACCTGACTCGCATGATCAGGTGATCAGGTGACTCCCATCATCTGTGTGATCAGATGATGATGTGTATTGGAGGACGGAAACATCTGAAACATGCAGGATAGTGGGCCTCAAGGACCAGGATTGGGGACCCCTGCACTAGAGCATTCATCAGCTGTTCTGCCGACCTGGTGCTCAGAGCTCAGGATCCCGCTGACAGCAGCCTGATCTCAGCAGCTGGCTCTGACGTCTCTGTTAACCACACATTGTTTTCAGTGTATCTAGATGTCTTGAGTAAATCTATTTTCTTCAGTTTGGTGAACGGCAAAGTTAAGTTTCATAACTTGTTCAAAATATAATAATAATAAAAAAGTTTGCTCAATAAGAGAACAAAATGAAAAAATAGGTATGAAGTCTTTCTAAAGCTTCTTATCTCTGGGATCTCTAATAGTTGAACTGATGGTTTGTTTAATTCTGTTTATTCCACATCAGCATTTATAAAAATCCAAATCTTGCCACATTCCTATATCTACTTGAACTGAACAGGCAGCGATTGACTGTTTTGAAACTCCAGTCACGAAAGAGGTTTTGTATTTTTTTTATAATTACGAACAATTTTAAGAATTACTTTTCAAAATCTCTCTTTACAAAGAGGAACATAAATGTGAAGGATAAGTACCACAAAATTTCCTTTTTCTACTCTCCCTCTCTTTCCTCCATCTCCTGCGTGATTGTGTTGGCATGTGTTGTGATGCTACACGTGTAAAGAAAAATGTCATTGGCGTGTCTGTTCTTCACCTCTCTGTTTACCAGCTTGCCATCATTAGGACACTGCACATGAAAGCCATGACAGATATAAAGGCAAAAAAAAAAAAATGTCTGAAATGGAAGATTGAGTTTGCCTTCCTCCCCCGTTACCCTTTGTTTGTCTTCCATTCCTCAAAAGTCAGCGTAATATCCATCTGGCTCTCTCCCACCTCTGCTGCACCTTCCTCCATCTCGCAGCCTAAAAGACAGAAGAAGAAATGATTATCTTTGCCCAGAGATATCAGGCCCTGACTCCAGTGTAAACTCATTTGGAAAGCAGATGCTCATACATCATATTTCACTCACCAGAATACAAAACTGATTACCATGACACCAGCTGAACCACAAGTGGCAAACTTAGTTTGAGGACTTCTCACTTTGTTGATGAGCCGTCACACTGTGGTGTTTTCCACCTCAAGTATTGTGCAATCTCAGCCTCTCTGTTACACATATAGGACTTTATTGTGGCATTCATACATTTCACAAAAGGTCCTCTATTCAAAACGTCTCTTTTTGGAGGGAATATTATTTAGATTTTCCCCAAGGTCGCTTCATGAAGCTTTCACTGGAGGTCTCTCTATAGTGTTTCATACACTCAGGATCCACTTAAATCATTTCAAAGCACCCTCAGTAAATCTCAGTCAGTGAAACAAGCTTGTATTTCTGATTAATAATTGAGTATAAAAACCCACTGTCAATGTTTTTTTTTTTTTCAGCTGGTTTCTTGTCTCATTCTTGTTCTTTTTCCCTGATTTGATGTTTTTCTGCCAAAGTGAAAATAACCCGTTGCACATACAAAAGCAACACAAGTCTCCTACAACATCTGAGTGAGTTGAGTTAAATCACCTTGGTTGTATTTCTTAAACTGATTTAATATCTTTGCATTTAGGAGCGAGACGAGCCAGAGCCATGGCATCGTGCTCTGGTGGGTTCATGTATTTACACTACACTCCAACAGCTTGAGATCCTGAGTCAGTGAAATGAGGCTTCAGGCTGCGTAGTGACAACAGTGCACACATGTTAACAGGCATTCATCAGCAGGATATCTGATACAACAAAGCACGTACACTGCACTACTACACTGGAATTACTCTGACGTGCTAAATCAGAAGTAATAACATCAGGAGGCCTTCGTACACCAACGCTACTACTTCCTCTTACATGGTTTAACCTTCTGAAACATTTAGACCAAGCAGCATCTAAAACAATATCTAATATAACTGTAGTTAAATATATTTGTATTTTCTGGATGTTATACTGATTTACTACTAATTTGTTTCCATTGCTGCTTGTAGGCATGTAACGGTGTCAAGTTGTTGTGTTAAGGGCACTGCTGACAGACTATGAGAGCGTTCATATCCTGAGGAAATATACATTTACAGAAGAGACTTATTCAAAAGGCCAAACATGGATGTGTTAGCTGACACAGTGGTGTGTTTTATTCTTTTGAGATGCAATGCAATGTCATTTATGGAGGCTGTAGGCTACACGCATACTGTACAAAGCAGCTCAACAAGATGAAGTTAGAGTCAAGTCTGTGCTCCAGCCTTAGGCTCGGGTCTGACTTAGTTGAGAGACCGGGGCCAAAGTCCTAAAAGTCAAAGTTCTCTAAAAACCCTTTTTAGCTCAAAGAAATATCAAGGCATGAGCTCATGATGAAGAGATGAAAAGAGATAAAGTCAATCTGTCCTGTGTTACTAATACATGAGTAGGTACAATGTTGATAAGCCACAGAAAAATGAGAAGTAATATATTTGCAGGTTTCCACAGGGGAAATCTTAGAAGAAATCCAAGAAATTGAAATTTGGGTTTGGATTCTCCTCACTGTCTCTGCACTGTCAAATGTACATATTTCACTATTTAACATGATTTCTATGGCAGCGAGAAACTGACTGTTCACAACCTTACTTTCTTCATGTTGAAGGCAGGGTAGTGTTTTTATGGCTCTATCTGAGAGATACTGTGGTGCCAAGTTCTGTCCATTGTTTAAACTCATACATGATTAGATGCTATAGACACAGAAACTTTATTGATCTGGATTTTATTTAGTGAAACACCAGCATCTGCCACTCTCACAGCCCTGCCCTGAAAACATTTAGAGAGTAATTCTTTCCTTGTGCTTCACTTGTGCGACCAGCTGGGATTATTTAGTAAATGACCACACCCTCTGATCTATATTCAACCTGAACCAGCCCCTCTGTACTGTGTGCTGCTGCAGCAGGTGCTCGTAGAGGCCGGCACTGTACACTCAGAAAAGAGGACGCTGTTCTTCTTAACATTTGCCCCAATTCACAACTTTTTGGTCATGTTATATCAGCACCTGCTAAGTGCTGTGTTTGTCCCACATTACACTAAGGAGGAAGTTGGTGCTGCACTAACACAACTGATCAGGCTGTAAAAACGACCTTGACCTCAGCACTTTATATGAAGTGATGTATGAATCATGGAGTAACTCACTCAGGGTTCAAAACTCATAATCATGACGGCTAACGATACCAACCCTCCAGCTCCCACCTGCCTATATGACCTCACAGTCACTCCATGGATGATTTTTACCTGTGCAGTACAGGTCAAATTACGGTTCAGACATTACTGGTCCAAAGTCACACAACACATGAAGAACACTTACACAGGATGTTGTTGTGACTTGGTGCAAGATCAGGTGCTTTTCCATTTGTTTCATAAAACCAAACATTAAAAACAACTCTGAAAAAAGGGAAAGAAAAACAGCTAAACGAGTGTGAATGATCTGTGGTAATTAGGTCAGTGTGTCATTGGCACATGTGCGGGAGTCGTACTTTCTCTTTAGGATATGGGTAAAAAGTCTAATCATCATTATCGTGATGTTTCTGAGTTATCGCTTTCTTCCCATGATACATTTCTCCACTAATTGCACTGTCTTCCAGGATGACAACACTTTTATCTACAAGGCGGAAGTGCAGTGAAGTGAGCAGCATGATAATGATGTTGAAAATATACCAATTTATTCTCCATAAGCAGAGATCTGCACTGTGCATTAGGGGAGAGTTTCTGTGCGCTTTAAAGAAGCCTCTATAATAGTACTGTTTATTTATTTTACTGACAAGGTCCAACAAAGGTAAAGTGGCCATATTCTTGTTATTTCTATGGGCAGTGTAAAGCTGAGAGGCTTTAAGAGAGAAACACATCAACACTGTAACACAATAACAAATCACCTGCAAAAATATTATTTCAACCAGAAACCCTGATTAGCTAGATTTTAATTTAAATCCTTGAACTCCAAAGAGCACCATCTGAAATATTTTTACCTACTTTAAAGTCAAAAATAATTTAAATATGTGAATGAGCCGCTCGCTTTGTAAAGTTTCACTACTCTGAAAATATGATTTGTGAAAATGCTTTAACACAGTGGTCTCCAACCACCGGGCCAGGGACCGGTACCGGTCATGAGGCAGTTGTGACTGGGCTCCACTCACCATCAAGCTCTGCAGAAGCCTGGTCATTTGAATCAAGTGTGTTGGATGAGGGAAACATCTACAACATGCAGGATTTTTACTTTCAAGGACCAGGATTCTCCACCCCTGATTGATTATTAGAGTCTGACATTTTATTTTGAAAAAAAAAGACCAAATTCTCTCTAACTTAACTTTTTCCTGTCCCTCTTGACACGTCAATACGCTTGTCTCAGTCATGTTACGATGCAACACGTATCATGTATCAGATATGTTAGTCAAAAAATAAGCCTGAAAATTAGCCAAAATGAGTAAAAAACAATCTATGGAGAGCTTCTTTGCAAAGGGGAAAAGAACAACTTAACATTCATTTGTGTGCCGGTCGTGTTATTTTATTTTCGCTGTATTTATCTGCCACACCTTGAAGGCCGGTCCATGAAAATAATGCCAACATTAAACAGGTCCATGGTGCAAAAAAGGTTGGGGACCCCTGCTTTAACACAAACAGATTTCCTTTCATTTATATAATTTCAGGATCTTTAATAACAAAAAGGCTGTAAGTAAAGAAACACTTCAGCCTTTTTAAAGACAAAGTTTAGAAAACTTTGTTCGGGCCTCAGTCTACCCCACACTCGTCTTTGTTTCTCTCATGTTCGGTTAAAGAGAATTAAGGGGAATTAGATGCTGTTTGGTGCCTTTGTAGTCGTGGACTCACTTTTATCCAACTGCAGAATCAAAGCTTCAGTTCATCCCTTCCTGTCCCACACTCCCACCAGCTGAAGCAGGCTGCACATGTCAACAGAGCAATACCTGTTATATAGTACATGTAATGTAGTGTTGTGTTAGGACTCTTGCACTGTGAGAGACTGCAGGTTGAGTAGATCACGTGGATGCAGCAGCACCTCACCTCCAATGCACGTTTTTCTTCCCGTTATGAAAAAGTTTGAGGTAAACTTTTGTGTGTGGTTGTGTATGTTCGTGGTCATGGTGGAAATCTTTGGCCCCTGTTGTCTTTTGCTGGAGGCTTAACTCCGAGGCATCACACAGACTTTGAATCAGTTTAACTGACACTGAGTGAGGGAGGGAGATGTGTGGAAAAAAAGAGCACAGCAGGAAGTAACATTAAGAAAACACAACTGCATGATTTAGAGGACAGAGCTGATGGTGAACTAGTACAGAAACTATTAAACTTAGTGCTGAAAATGTTGCGAGCCAGCTGGAAAGAAGTAAATCTGAAAAGTTAGAATCACTGACAAACCAAGATATGACATCCCCCGCCCCCTGTGCTGGAGCCCTCAGGCAAATCCTTTAAGCGATAGTCACTTATCTAATCTGTATTCTATATTTTTTATGCAAGGCTAACTGCTATTAAACAGAGCGTGGAGTACTGCAGGACAGCCTAGTCACAACAGTTTCCTCCAGTGATGCTTTGAATACGCTCTGCACTTTCTAACTTTAACTGCACCTGCAAGGTCACACACCAAGGACCTCTCTTGTCAGTCGAAGATCGGTTAAAAAAAAAAAGAAGAAGAAAATGAAATTGTGGATAGAGAGTTGTTATGAATAAGAAATGATAAATTCATGAAAGATTTAGCCCTGTCTATACTGAGATTTTAGGTTCTGACTTTGTGTCACTTGCAATGTACCGTGGCCTCAGTGATGACTTCAGGTCGGTGGCTGAGCAGCGAAGACTTTTTCATTCTGCGCCGTAAGCAAATGTCGCGGTACGTCAGTGGGTGAGCAGGACAAGATGAAGGTGTGTCTCTGACTCAAAGCTGCACTGTCAGTGTGAAGGAGCCGATTTCTCAGAAAGTCTGTGGCTCATTTCTGACTTCTGACGGCGGTGCACTGATTCACGTTTGACATTTTGGGGGAATTCAATTGTAACAAATGAAGATACAGTAAAGGACTGACATCAGTCTAGTGGGAGAAGCTGCTCCTCACATCAAACAGTCCACACCCTTCAGAGGTTTGTCACAATTAGTGATTGAAGTGCTCACAGGTAAAAGGATGACAGTCGAGATTAATTTATTGTGCTATTTAAAAGTTTTTGAACATGTTGTTCTGTTTTATTTGTGCAATAAAAAACTGTATATCAAAGACAGCATGGGTGATGTCACCTGTTGATATGGGGACTATTGTTTTGAAGCCTTGAGTTTGACCTTTCGTCGACGCCATCTTGGTTTTTTGGAGGTAGAGGTTACCAGAAGTGAGCATCTGAGGATATTTAGACTGAGTTTCTTTTTAAGATGTAACGTCTACTGAACAATAAAAATATTTTCAGATGATCTGTGAGGACAGTGATGAAAAGAATTGAACAATTGAAATGAAAATGATAAAACAAAGTCAGTTGGAGCCAGATTCACACCAGTCATTCTGTGCAACCTATGCGTTTTTTCATATTTTAGGATTTGGCAACTGGTAATAATACAGTAAATTAGTTAGTCATGCCTAATTTTAGCCAATGTTTTTATTTCCCCCATTTTTAAATCAGAATAAAACAGCTTTTGGACCTGCCAACGTTTCTCCTCTGCAAACATTTTTATGGTTTGTACAACAGCTTGTTTTTAGGGCTCAGGCTGTGACCATGAGTAGTAACTTTAACTCCTTTTCCTCACAGAGCCAAATATTTCTCAGTGGATGTGCTCTCATGTCACTGTGACTGCAGCAGCACTTTCAGTGAACCTATCAGCAGACAGGAAAAAGCCTGAATGAGCCATGAATGTGCTGTCCTAATAATTACAATCCCTCTTTGTTTTATCAAATAACTACTTGTAACTTGTAACTTACTTGACAAGTAATTTCCCCCAAATCAAGTGTTTGTTGTGCTGAACTGTTTCTATTCATAATACTACCACAGTACATGGGACTACCAAGCCTGCACAAAGGGATTTTGATTGTGATATAATGATAACCTTGTAAAATAGACGTGAATTTAATTACATTAATTTACTGTTTTGAACAAAATTTTCAACAACATCCAAGCTGCTGGGCGTCTCCTTAGGCAGTGGCTGACTGACTTCCTCCAAGTGTTACTCCTTGCTCATGTTCAAACATTTCGAATATCCTGCATTGCTATGAAAACATCATAATCTGCTTACCACAAAACTCACAACCCTGAAGCCTCGTCTGCACAGACGGCACTTCACCTGCATTTTTCACTCATCTACCTCACACGCGTTTGACTGGAGCTTCATTTTAGTCTTTTTTTTCCCTCCACTTTATGCCACTGCAGGTGACCTGCAGCTCTGTGCTGTCCCTGAACTCATCTTATATAGACACAGATGGAGGACCAGAGCTGCTGCTGCCGCTCTGCTAGTGTAAGTCCCACACTACGCCTTCTGCAAAGCCTTTGTTTGTGGGTGTATTATCATAATAAAGGTCAGCAAAAAGTTAGAGCTATAGTGTCTACATTCTGTTAAGTTGCCGCATGCATGAAAATGAAAAGTGAACATTTATGATTGAATATCTATCGAGAATTTCAAAATTGCAACACTTCCCAGGATGCAGTGATAAATGAATACACATATATTTGTTATTAAATTGTTGCTTTCCCCTTCACATTGTAATCCAGATGATGGCTCCTTCAATCTGACTTTAGATTTTCCACAGTCGACACACTACATGTGGCAGGAATGACACATGTTGATGCACAATTGTCAGCCCTCACCTTCTAAGCAGGTGTTTATTTTCTTTAATTATAATTATGTGGATATGAAGAGAGTAGAATTGAATAAACAAATCCTTCAGCCAAAGCATGGATTCTATTTACAGTGGATAATTGGTATGGGTATGTCTAGACTCCAGCCTATTAGACACAGCTTAGCCGACCACGCCACCGCTGATACCATTGCTCGTATTAATCTGAGCAAATAATGAAACGGAGAATGAAAAATGCACCTGAGGCAAATCTGTGGATTCTCTCTGAGAATAATAAGCAAAAAACAAAGATGACAAGCACACTGCAGCGATGCATCAAGAAAGGAGCGCGGGTCATGCACTGATATTCATCACATCTGTTAAAAGATAGATGGATCTCTCATCTTCCTCTCTCAGCTCCGTCTGTCTCTTTGTGAGAAGGACATCCAGAGCGTGACACACATGTACAAGTGTTTGCGTGCAGTTATGTAAGTGAAGCTTTGTGATTGGGCGTATCTGTTCTGTTTACACCCACATCTGCCTGTAATCTTCCAATATGTTCCCCAGATTTTTTTGATTTTTTTTGTCTTGTTATGCACCGAGCCAAAAAAGTAGATGGGTGCAACAGTGAAAAACCTCAAGCTGCTGTTATGTGAAATCCCCATGACTCCAATATTTGTGATTTGATGTGGTAACATCTTATATGAGATGAAGAGAAAACTGGCAGCCTTGGTTTTCTGAAACTCTTAAGAATCATTTACATAAACTCGCAGATGCCTGGTGGTCGAGCGGCGTGTTTTGGAGCTTCTGAGAAGCTGGCATTGAGGTTTGGGTTTTTCAGTGTGGAGCATGAACATTAACATAAGTGTGTCAAAGCTGGTTACAAGAAAACCAACCCAGCTGGTACAGTTGCATTTGATTGTACTTACAAACAAAACATATAGAGGTGTTTGAACAGACATTTTGGCAATATATAAAAGCTGAATGCGTCTTCTAAGTGTACTGTGCCAACCAGAAATGATCCAGTCACTGCATCCGTGAGCAGGCCTGTCAGGCTTTTGATTTCATTTACATGACAAAGTGTTGTTTGTTGTTGTATGAGAGTGACACTTGTTGTGTATCTAGACTTTACAAAACCAGAAACACAAAAGTCTGAGAAATGGTATAAACTGTCAGTGTTGGGCAAGTTACATCCAAAACGTAATACATTTGAAATTACTTAGTTACATTACAAATTACTGTCTCTGAATTGTAATGCGTTACACTACTTTTTTTATTACTTTTGAGTTACTTTCACCAAGAAGACATTTAGGGGGTTTTCAAATGAACAACACAATACGGGTCGCCAAATGAGAAATATTACTCCGCCTATCTTATTGCCCAAGTCTGTGTGGTTTCCATGGCAATGAAATGAAACATCTGCTGGTGAGTTCATTGAAGACTGATTTGTGTTCTGGAAACTCGCTGTCTGTATTTGAATAAAACCGTGAACATAAGTAACGCATGTTAGCTTGAAAATGACAGAGATGTCAGCAGAAGTATAACTGAAAACCCCCTTTTTTTTTTTTGCGGATATTCTAGTGACAACATGATTAAGCTGGCAAAGCAGTTTTGTGTTGCTATGTGCATTTTTAATCAGTTTGGGGAAATCACTTCAGTGATGTGGTCAGTCAGTAACTTTGCTGTAATAATGCTTAAAAAAACTAATACCTAATCGGGTTAAAATACTTTGTAACTAGTGGTGGGTAAAGTATCCAAAAATTGTACTCAAGTACGTGTAGCATTACTTCAAAAATAATATTACTCAAGTAGAAGTAAAAAGTAGTCATCCAAAAAATCCCTCAAGTACGAGTATAAAAGTATTCAGTGAAAAGACTACTCAAGTACTGAGTAGCTGGTTGAACGTAATCTCTGATTTATTTTTAAAAATTGTGTAATCAGATAAAATAATGTGTAAATTCTGGTACAGTGGTATCACCAGTGACACGGAGTGAGTAGCATAAATCAATTTACCATAATTCTTCAACCATTTGCCCTAGTGACGTAATTACAGCTGATTCCCGTTGATGTGCAGCGTTTCGTACATATTACCTACATTACGGTAAAGTACAGAAACTCTGCTTGTCGGCTTTCAAAATCAGCTGGATTCACGTCGCTAACGCAAATGGTCGAGGAATTACTTTCTGTCACTATTTAAATGTTCGGGGTTAAAGGGTTAATTTGTTCCGTAATTAAGCTCTTAACGCAAATGACTCAGCTACAAACAAAATCCCCGCTTCCTCATACGTCACTCAAGGATTACCCACAAGCCACCTTCTTAAAGGTACAGGCTTGTAACACCATAGACGTAATAAACAGTTTCAACTCTTTATCATGTCCATGTGTAATGCAGGTAAAATGAACGAGTGAGACGTGGGAAGCTGGATGGATGTTGTGGCGTTCACAGTGCCAACTAGCGGCAGACGGCGTAAACACTAGTAAGTCAAAGTACCACTGTACATCTAAATAAAAAAGAACGACTCAAGTGTAGTCCCATGTAGTGGAGTAAGAGTCACGTTTCTTCTTCACACATCTTCTGAAGTAAAAGCAAAAAGTATGGTGCAGTAAAACTACTCTCAGAAGTAAATTTTTTTTCAAAAAGTTACTTAAGTAAATGTAATGGTGTAAATGTAACTCGTTACCCACCTCTGGTTGTAACATGTGTTACTTACATTGTAACTGTTGTTACATGAATTTTATTATTAATGCATTATATTAAGTACAGCAAAATAGTAATATATTACTGTAATTGCATTACTTTTGTAAGGCGCTACTCCCAACCCTGTGCACTGTGGTTGGCAGGATGCAAGCTTACTACTTGCAGAAAATACAACTGTTACAAGGCCAAGGCGAGCGTAATGAGCCAACTACATACATTATTTTATATGGTACATCTATACAGTATCTGTACAGCAGTATTTCTCAACTGTGTAGAAGCTGGTCCTGGATGCTACTGAGGTTTAGAGTAATGTTAACAGCTTGCTTCTAAGTGAACCATCAAGAATCATTTACTAGTCAACTCCACCAGCAACAGTTTTTTTTGTGTAGTTTTTACTTTAATCACTGTATCTGAGTGGAAATGAAAAAGGATTCATTTTATTTCCTTATTCAATCAGAAATGAAGAAACCAAGTATTTCAAACTCATAAGTTGAGAGTTGATCTGATGCTGTTATTGTGAGCTGCATGCTGCACTGTGCTAGAGCAAAAAGCTGAAGAGCAGTATCTCCAACAGTTTGCAAATCTACTTGAAAACAATCATATTTCTGTATATTGTGAGAAGGCTGCATGTGTGGACCCATGTTTAATTGGTCTGGTCTTCAAGCCCTTGCGTGTTATCGTCTGTCAAAACGAGAGCAGTTTTCTGATCGCAGCTTTTTTTCCCAAAGCCTTTCCCAGAGTTTCTCTGTTGAAGGTGAGAAATGTGTGAAAGCTTGAAGGCTGTTACAGCCTCAGCCTGGACCTCCCAGAGGGCAAACCCCCGGTGCTGGGTGACGCGGCTTCACTGCCATCGCAGCGAGTGTGGGAGTCCGCTTATTGACCCTGTATATCTCAGCGGGCTTTAACATGTTGGTCTTGAATGGTGTGGCTTAAAGTCTCACCTCCTGGCTGGGCGGCTGAGTACACACAAGGCTTGTTCATTTGCCTGCAGGATGTTTTATGATGGATCAGTTGTTAAAGAGTCATTATTAGGTATAGATGGACTGAGAGGATGACTTTAGATTATTATAATGTATGTATTTTATTTTGTATTTCCACTTTTTTTCTTGAAAACTGAGAAAAACCTTCGAACTGTTTCTTTTGAATGTCAGTTTTTCTCATTTTCTTAAATTGAATTTCTTAAACACGTCACCTCTAAATAAATCTGCTGAAGTGAGACCAGCTGCAGTGTTTTGAGATTTAAATTCATATGTTCGGGTCAAAATTGGAAAAGAAAATCAGAATTTGTGATACTGTGAAGTAGAGCTGCACCATTCTGGATGAAATGAGAATCACAATTTTTTTACTTAGAATTGAGATCACGATTCTCTCATGATTTTTTTCCAATATAAATATTTATCGCAGTCAAGGTGAATGTAACAAGCATATTGTACCGGATAGGGTGCATGCAAATATTTGTACCCGTAAACTGACACAGTCTGCACGGCTATAGTCAGAATAACAAGTTTCAGCAATGTGGGAAGAAGTACTAAACAGATTGATTTAATGTACAATAACAGCTGAAAAAACAAAACCTGAGCTCTGAGCCTCTGGTGGGGGAACAGCTGATGGAGGATGTAGGTTCATATCCATGAAAACATCGGAGCAAGTTTTTAACCAGGCTCAAACTTATTAAATTAACAACATATTTGAAGTTAAACCAACTAATATCTCGACTGAAACAATTATCAAACTGCTTTCTCCTCCTTCATCTGACCACCAGCTACACGGAGGAGGGACTGTCCTCTGTAGTGGAAACACAACCGAGGCGAGACGAGTAGGTACCATAAAGCACTTATATGGTGATGTTCAAGGTGGTTGTACAAATGTATGGTGCACTGCTACTTTAGCAAAACCCTGCCTGCAAGTCACCTTCTTCCAAACAGAAAAACTCCACACCACACAATGTGAACCTTTTGTCAGTACGAGCACAGTGGGTTGTCACTTAACGGAGCCTCTAAAGGGACATGAAGTAAAAAAAAAAAAAGCGCCGGTATCTAGTGTGTATTAGATAACTATGTAGCGTGCACGAGTTAGCATTTCCGGTTGTATCTCGTGTGTGCGAGTTAGCATTTCTGGTATACAGAAGAGGCCTTATGCCACCTAATTTTCAAGCTAATTCATGAACTGAAGGTTTGAAGAAATCATGCATAATCTTCTGTATACTGGAAATGCTAACTCGCACACACGAGATACAACCGGAAATGCTAACTCGTGCACACTAGATAGTTATCTGATGCGCACTAGATACCGGCGCTTTTTTTTTTCTTCTTCATCGTCATACTTATCTATTGCCCACTAGATATCAGCACTTTTTTTTTCTCCATCAAATTTTTTTTTTTCTTCATGTCCCTTTAGGGGCTCTGTATCACTCTCACTACCTTAAGTGGAGTTTTCCTTTGCATTCATGTTCCAGGGTTCTGCCATTGTCATTTGTGATGGAGAGAGTGGGAGAGGTTGTATTCATGCAGATGTTGCTGTGGATCAAAATGTGGTAGAAGTGGTTCAAGATTTTATGGATTCACTCCATTTTCCTCTAAAATAGTAGCAGTGGCGACTGGTTTTGCTTTGCCTGCAAGGGTCCAGTAGCGTAAGCAGTCACTTGGAGGGGATGAGGAAGCTGTTTTTAATGATCCCCAGAGACGGCCGGTATATTTACCATAATCCCGAGCCTGAGGGAGCATCAACTTCTAATCACCTCCATCTTCCCTCCCCACTGCAGATAGAGATCAGTGCCCATTATAAACCTCATAAAGTACCAGGCTTAAAGATGATTGTCTCCCTGTACAGAATGGCTTATCCATACTGCAGGAAACACCACTTTTACACCATTTGTTTTCATAGACATAAGATGGCAAATATGATGTTAGCATCGCCACATGAATACGTGTTATTGTCGTATTAAACACAATATATACAAGCATGTTTTAACCAATCAATATGTAGAAATGTGTCGATCCTACTGACATCATTCAGTTTACACAGAAGCCGCTGTAGCTACTGTTGCTGCTGCCAGGAGCAGTTCACCTAATGTTTGTCACGTTTAAAACCTATTGGCAAGCAAGTCTGTGTTACCTACACTTAAGACACCACCATTTTCATGACAATTTTCTGGCATTATGTTGCCACTTTTCATTCACACTTAGGCTCTGATTGGCTTTTTTTTTCTGAGCATGAAAACAGCCATCAGTTAGATTTGTTTCAGAGGTTTGAGACCAAGCTAACTGGGAACATTAAAGACTGATTGTTTCCCTTTCCTCGTCAAGATGTCTGCCTTGATAAGTGCTCCTTAAAGTGGATGTTAAAAAGACCATCAACCTAGATTTTGGATGTATGTTGGCAGCTAAATCTGCATTTTGTCTCTAAACAGCTGAAACAAAAGTGGCTTCGCAGTAAATAAATGTCAAGCTTCACATTCATCCTTCAGAAGTCTGTGAATTACACAAGACGCCTTGTCTGTGGTTTATCTGTTTTCCTGTGGAGCAGGTTTTTCTCCCACACATTAAATCTTATAGGTGTAGCATATTAGCATGTTATCTGATACTGTGTATAGTTTCTTTATGCAGTTATATCATAGATTAGTGAACAGGTCTAAAAATATGTCAGTGTCAAAATACCGTAGTGTAATGTCACTAATGGTTCAAAACTAATGTGGCTCAATAGATTCAGCTTCACTCTTCACTCACTTTACTATTTTTTTTCTACAAGTTGTTCTGATGTCATTAAATAAAGTTACTGTCAATCTGAAAATAATTTGATTAGGTAGATATTAGGCCAATAACGTAATAACAGCTGATAACGTAATAAATTTGCCCTTTTTGAAATGTAATAGGCCAATAACGTAATAAAAGTCCTGAACCGATAACGTAATAATTTTTGGCCAATAACGTAATGATTTATTACATTATTGGCTGCTTATTATGTTATTGGTCTGGTAAAAGAAAAAAATCTTTGCAAATGTAATAACTGAGCCAATAATGTAATAAATCCGCTCCGCTCATGTCCAGCTGCAGCCACTTCCTGCTGAATCCTGGTCCGAGAGGCTCCCTCTAACTTTCCTGGGTCTCCTCCTCAGACCATTGCTGCTTTAATTCAACATCCATGTTTAGTTCATTTCACCACTCTACTACACTCCTCGCTTGCTGTTGTTTTAAAAATGGCGGTTCTATGTTCATACCATTGGGTGTTGGTCACGATAACCCCGCCCCCAGCCCCTGATGTACTTGCTGCTTAGCTCTGGCCCAGCAAAGAGTTGGTGCCTGCTAAGCACCAGTCTTTAGCACCTGGAGCTTACACGATGGAAACACAATGAACTGGTACTAACTCAGGCACTGACTCTGATCTAGCACTGGAACCAGCTCAGTGGAAAAGAGGTGACAGAGGTTTATGTGGGGGTGTGGCCTGGACCCACCCACTGCTCCCCAGCTCTACCCTCTTATCCAAATATGGTCACTTTTGGCTCAAATACAGAATATTTTGTAATACAACTGTACTGGCTTCACTGTGATGGTGAGTTTAATTTAACTTTGGAAACTATACCTTCCTATATTCTTGAGATTATCATCTCTGATAATTATTTTTATCAAACCATATTCCTCTGTTTTTTTGCATTTGAAAGTGTTTACACTCAGGACTTTACTTCAAACTGTGAACATTTAATTACTGATTTGAGGCCATCAGATATGATGTGTGTTGGCCTCACCGCACTGATTGAATACCAGCCTTTTAAGTCCCACTTTCATGAACCACTTGGTTGTACTTGCACTGTCTCATTTCCCCGCTCAATTAGTGCGACCTCACTTTACATAATTACATATCTAGGTAATTACTGTAGCACATGTGTGTCATTTAGTTCATCCAGACAATTAATAGCTCTTCTTGATTTGGTGTCGTACATACGTTTTGTTACGTATCATACGTGCAGGGGATTTCAACAGGTGACAGATTGTGTAGGGAGGATGCTGTGAATATCACCAGTTCAGGGCCAGTCATCAAAACATGATGTGGCCAAATTAAGTTTCTTCAGAGAATAGTAATTGGGTTATACTTAGGTTTGTACAAGGAGGAGAACATATCACTTCCTGGGGGGAAAATTGTTGGTCCACCATATTGGCAGATCAAGCGAATTAATCCCTTCTTTATTCTTAATCCTTTTCCTTATCATAAGATTATGAAAATCCAGATCCCTCCCTCCTCTCAGATATTAAATTGCACCCATAATATAACTCCTGGCTTAAAGAGAAAAAGAGGACGGGGGGAAAAAAACAGCCCAGGCCTTCAGCCCTCGCAGATCGTGGCTCAAGTGCTTTTTGTTTTGAATTTCTTTGAGTATTTTCTAATTCCTCCAGTCTGTGAGCCTGGTCCACCGCTCCATGAATAATGTCAGGGGGCAGCCAGGCTTTGGTATTCAGTAGTTGACAATCTGCTTAAACAGAAGCAAATTGGGAAAAAATAGCTTTCAAATGCACTCCCATTCCTGTGTGCGGGGGAGAGGTTGAGGCAGGGTTATTTTCTCAGCAGAGGGCGTTTGGCTCTGACAACACGTCAGCCTCCCTCACTCTCACAACTGTGTGTGTGTGTGTGTGTGCTCTGTGTAAACCATAAAGAAGTCATTTTTAGTCACTGCAACTTCATTCACACATTAAAAGTGCTTTTTGTTTGGTTTCACATTTACAGATTTGTGTTGTTGTGTTATACGAGTCATATATTTATGTAAATCTTTCTCTCTGGAGATTCCAGTGATGAAGCAGCCACTGCTGCCGCTGCTGCTTGTGATGCTAAATACAGGACACAGTCGTTATTAGGGCTGCAACTGGCAATTTTATTTATCATTTTTCATCTGCTGATGATTTAATCAATTAATTGATTCATCCTTTTCAGTAATACATATGTTTTTACTACTAGTGTAACATCATGGGTATAGGCTGAGGTGCAAATATTGTTTTTGTGCCCCCACCCCCGCCTGAAACACAAGCGCACCTCGTGCACACTACATGCAGGCATGCACACACACATATGGACACACACGCACAGCCACTCAAGAGAGGCTAGGCTAACGCTAAACGTGATGCTACGTTTTCTCAACAATTTTTTGCTGAAATGAGAAACAGCTCACCTCACACCATCGTGACTCCTCATGACTGACAGGCATCAATGTGATTGGACAAATGACGTTTTTCTCCTCTCATACCAGCCACTCAGCGTCACCTTACCGACCCGCCCCAAGCTGTTCCCCTCACAATAACGGGGCCTGTGGCAATTCTGGACACCTGCTTTTTTTTTTCCCCTTAATGGGCCCCTGACGGCGTCTGGGCCCCTGTGCACCGTCCCTATTTACACCACTGGTGTTTACTTTCATGAAGGACACTGAAAAGTAGAATATTAGAGATTCTTGAACATGAAAATGTTTCACTTTTATTTCTTTATAAATCAACTGAAAGTGTCACAATCAGAACAGGTGACTCAGGGATGTGACTTTACATGCATCTGCTCTTACCTGCAGTAAGACATATAAACCACATTCAATTAGTATCTGAGATGCTGATAATAAAGATTGTTTACTTCTCTCCCTGATAAAACTGCTAATCCCAGTTATTTAGATATGACCAGGCTGTACTGTGTTGGTGACATTGTTGGATCCCCTGCTGTGTTCAAACAGTCAGTGATAGAGAGCAGCAAAGAGCTGCACGCTCACTCAGTACCTCGCTTTCAACTCAGGAGGAAAATGCTGCTGACGAACCACTTTTGGGAAACTGAAGGACAAATCTGGGCTTAATGTACATTTGTGCAGAACATGACATGTCTCCTGAAAACAAACCAACCAATTAACATTCAAAGCACCCCAGTACATTTCAGTTCCCCTTTGCACTGCAGAACAAGGAGTCAGAGTCGACCTGACAAAAGCTTCAGGAAGGTGATTTGTTTTTTTGTAGTATTTCTTGTTTCTAGTTTGTACAGCGGATGCAGGTTTTGTATATGTCCATCAGTTGTTTTTACTGTAACCGTCCCCGTGGCACCTTTTTAAGTGAGCAGTAAAGTCGCTGTATATCAAATCTTACGAGCACATCCTGCGTTACCTTTTGTCTCAGGTTAAATTGAACATTAATTAAGTGTTTGACTCTTTAGAGAGGGCAAATAAGAGAAAGCTGCAGTACCTGCCACTGGTGGCATGGGGCAGCTCTATGAAAATACTGCATCATTAGCACATTATTAGTGTTTCTAAATGTCACACAGCCACGAAGGGGACGCTGAACTATTGGGAAATAGCCTTCATGTACAAGCCAAACTCTTATTTTGTGTCAGAGTGCACTGTGACCTCTCAGAAAGTCACACCAGACATGATTATTAACCTTCTGCAGAGGGTGGCAGGCAGTGGAGTCTGAGTTTTTCTGTGTGCATGTGTGTGCTTATATTTCTGTTTTTTGTGTTACTCATGTGTATGCACAATGAGACAGGGAGAGAGAGGAAGGGGGGGACACCCACAGAGAGAGAGAGAGGGAAATAAAAAGAAATGGAGTACACTCATAAATCAAGTCAAGGTCCAGCCAGATGCTGGTGCCACTGCAATTTTTTTTTCTCCACCATGTTTCCCGACATTTGACGCTTCCATCTTCTCCTCTTTTAATCTCATCAACCTCAACAAGTGCAGGAGGAGGGGGCAGCGGGGGCTCTGCGGAGGGCTGTCCGCGGCGTCTGATGAGGTCTGTCGATATCTCTCATCAAACAGGAGCTGATCAAAGGCCTGCCTGTGCCCATGCAGGCAGAGGGATTAAGCCACATCATGCACAACCTCCTTGACAAAAAAAAAAAAAGCCTCTCCACGCGAATAAAGAGATTAAGTCAAGAGTGAAATCTAATTCAAGGAGAATTGTTAAAACGGGTCCTCCACGTTGTGCTCTCCACCTGACAAGATCTCTGTGAGTGTGATGCATCTGTAAGCTTTGTTGCACATTAACAGTAACAAGGTGATGTTTTCTCAGTGAATGAACTGACTGGATACAAACAGGTGAGTGTGATTTGTTTTCAGCTGCTGGTTATTTAACAATGCATCACCATGAGGCTTGTTGCTGACTGCACTGCATGAATATTGACAAGTCACTTTTGAGGTGACGTCTGTTCTTCTGTCCAATTTCACCTATGGAAATCCAATAATAAATGTGTGGTGTAAAGCCTACTTTAACAACTTTAAAAAAATAATTGAACCATTTTTAAAATAGTAAAATCATCATTATAAAAGAGTAAAATCCTTTGTACCAAATGCTGACACAAAATCCTAAATATTGATGATTTACACTCTGAAATGTATCAACCTTTAAAATGTTACAATAAGAGAACCACACGTTTTTTTAATATAAAATATAATTACATTTTAATTATGACATAAATGCAGTGGAAAATCTAAAATGATGTCTGGTTACTGGAGACAGTGCAGATTAAAGTTGCAGTATAGGAAGTTCTCCTTGAAACTCTGCCAGTAATGGCAGACCACAAGTCTCTGAGGACCAATCAAAACATTATCATTACAGGGCCAATCAGCAGGTGGGATTAGTGAGGCTTTGATCCAAGGACTGGGCTTTGCTTCTTCTGATCCACTCCTCACAAAGCATTTACAGGCTTTGAATTGCCAATCACGGGCCTGTACAATATCTGCCTAATGTTGTAGTACAGCGCCTTTCACAGAGCATTTGATTGCAGCATGTGAGTGTTTCAGTGGACTCACTGAACCAAACCAATCTCAAATTCAAACAGACTGATGTGGGATCTACTGTTGATCTGTTGTTGTTTATTTGTGCTGTAGCTAAACACAGGTTTTATCCTTGGAGAAAGTGAAGAGTCAGACCATTTTCCTCACTTACTGATTTGTTAAATAGTTTACACATTTGTTTTTTCATACTTCCTTTCTCTAGCTGGACATGAATAATAGATTGATGCTCTCTTGTGCAGTTTAAATAGTTGTTTGTGTTATGACAATTACCTGATCACAGTCATCTAATCTCCTTTCATTTTGAGACGTTGGACAGACAGGAAGTGACCGGTCACAGCTTCCCTTGTAGAGAGGCAGTGCTTATTGGATGGGATGTGGCTTTGAAGCTGTTTCTCTTTGATGTGAACAAAATACACAAAAAGCCAAAAGCATGCTTCTTTAGTCAGGTTAATGAAGAGCAGATAACCCTAATTTGCTTTTTACTGATTGATGCAAAGCACATCACCGTCTTTGTTTAACAGATATATGACAGAGCTCATACACCGTTTGACTTTTGCTGCTTTGTTACACATTGTTTTCACCAACAGGATCTAGATAATAGCACCAGAGATCTGAAACCTGTTATTAACTGAGTGAAATGTTTTGGATACTAGTGAAACCACAGTGTGTTAGGGCAGTACATGAAAAAACACACGGCAACAAGGTTTTTTCATGATCAATGGATCTGCAAATACAATAAGGTCAACTACTTCTCCAAGAAATGGGCAGACCCAAGAGTAAAGAAAAGGAGGCTTTGCAAATCTTCTGCAACTTTACAAACTTTAGTTGAAAAGTGTTTTGTGCAAGAAAAATTTAAAACCATCGTGGAAAAACAAATTGAATCTGTATTTGGCTGCAACAACAGGTTGAAGGCACAGTCATGATGTTTAGCATGCACGTGTAAAATGCACGCACAATGTTTCCTGATTGAAAAATGACACTGACTTACTCCGTGTCACAATCTAGGTCACTATACACAAAGAACATCATGCCCTGGAAAAACATATAGAGGATTTCACTCTCATTTAAAAGGACCCCACGTAAACGTGGTCCTATATCTCATCGTAAACCTTTGTCTCATCGTAGACCTCAAGTTAAATCTTGGACATCAAAAGGATCAGGACACGCTGACATCACATGCCGATGTGAATATTTAGGTAACACATTGATGTAAAATGTATAAATAGTGAAGGAATTGTTTGGTCTGAGCTCCTCTCTCATGACTTCCTGTCTTCAGTCTGTACTCTGGGTGAGCTCATTTCATTTTCACCCCACATTTACCCTCTAAGTTTAGCATGTTAGCGTTTACTATTAATCACTAACCACAAAGTGCAACATTTGTTCTTAAGCCAGTGTTTAGGATTGATCCAGTTGAAAACAGGAGTCTGTCCCAGCTGTCACTGCAGTGTATACAAAAATTGTTAGGTCCATGTAATTCAAAACTACAAATCACTCAACTTAATAATAATGAGTGAGAAGAAGTAAGATGAACTAAAATCATTGGGATGGATCCTCTGCAAACTATTTTGTTCCTATTTTATCATCTAAAAGATGCTGAAGTGAAGTGTGAGTAAAAGCTTTTCACACAGGGGACAGTGAATGTACAAATGGCTCCGACAAAGTTGAACATTTTTTTGTTTGTCTCTTTTCTTTTTGACCAGATTGTGGCTTATTGCAGAAATGCTATTGTGAATTTTTGTGCCACTGGAATCTCATCCCAACAGATGAGAATTATTTAGAAGATCGAGATCAGTATTTTGTTTTCATTTTGTACAAAACTGTGCATTTCAGTGGGTATCAAGAAATTGTGTTTAATGTGGATGAAGCAGGAATTTTGTTAAAACATTTTTACCACACAGACATTTTAGAACAAACTGCAATGTAGGTAATTCTCAATGTCAGAAGTATATTCTCTTGGAAAAAGCTAAATCCCATGTGTATAATAAAAAATCTGCACACGGCTATTTACGCCAAAATGTTGTCATAGTCATGGCGACTATTTGTCAGACATTTTGTGCTGAGATGTATTCAGATTGTTCTCGGGTATCTTTTACAGCAGCACTATTTTTTCCCGATTTTATCTTTTTTTCACTCATCTTTCCATTTTGGCCTCGCCATGCAATTACAGCACCCATTAATGTCTCCATTCTCTCCCCTGCCCCCGATAAAATGCCCCAGATCAGTGTCAAATGGGGAGGAGGCCTGAAATAATCTCCGTATGACATGCGTGTAATATAACAGCCCTGAAGGATGATTCAATATTCATTCACAAATGTTGGAAAGCAAACGACTTTAAGACTAGGGATGTTTCAAATGACATCTTTGGTTACACACAGGCCGAGCTTAGCTGCACTTTATCGGCTTCACGAGATCCAACAGACATCAGAGGCGTTCAGAGAGAATATCTGGCAGACAGGTCAAATATTTTGTCAGTGCAGTTTAGGGTTGGGTACAGAAATTTGGTCCCAAGTAGGAACCAAATTAAATTTAGTGAGTACCGGGTACCCATAAAAAAATTATAATTTCGGTTCCCCTTATCAGTTCCTAGATTCGCTCATTTTACACAACGGTTGCAAACGGACTTTAGATATCTGGCAGGACCTGTCTGTTACGTATCTAACACATCACGTGACGCCGCATGGCAACAGGAAATGGACCGGGGAAAGCGGTCGAAAGTTACCCCTTTTCCACTGTTAACTCAACCATGTTGAAACTAGAATATCCACTGAAAAAAAAATTTTTTCATGGACTGATAGTAACAGTAATTTGTTAACAGCAGCTAGCTTGCTAGCGGCCGGTTGTTGTAAATCAGCTACCTATGCAGCGACGTACTGGCCTGTTACGTGATGCGGCCCCAACTTGGCTCCTTGCCAGTGGAAAAGCAAACCGGTTCATAGGAGAAACGGGATCTGAACCAACTAACCACCAGGACTAGCACCAGCACGTACCTAGCACCTGTTCTTGTTTGGTGGAAAAGGGGTAATGTCAAAAAAACCCAAAAAGGATTAATTTTAGTAGAGAGAGCGGCCAGCGTGGAAAATGCAACATGCCTGGGAAATTAATATGTTAAATATACATTTGGCTTCCTGTTTTTTATATTTTTGGAATCGAAATAAGGAATCGTTAAGAACCGGAATCGATAAACAGAACCTAAATGAGAATCAGATTAATAAAAATCCTAACGATACCCATCCCTAGTGCAGTTACACGTGAACATCGTTAATTTAAAACGGCAAAGAGGACAAAAGCTCTCAGACATAAGAAGAAAAAGCTCAACTTATAAGGGCCCTTTTTATGTCTTTATTCTTTGCAGTTGCCGGATATTGTCTGGCAATCCTTTTTCTCTCAGTATTACCATGATTCATTTTTTGTGACCTTCAAAGGCGTTTTGGCATAAAGAATGTGTACATGAAGGGACTGTTTACTGGAGATGACAGAACACGCTGAGGTGTTTGCACGATATTGCCATGGAAGGAAACTGAGTGATCATGCTGTTGTGATGTGTGGGCGACAAAACACCGGCAGGCAGTTGCCAAAGGAACTGGAGTCTGTGATAGTGATGCATCGCACCAATACTAGACATGGGGGATATAAAAAGGACCCTGCACCTCTGGCAATTTATCAAACTTGCACCACTAGACACTATCTGGGGTTTTGATCCATGCAGACCACAGTGCATGCAGACTGGTTCGTCCTCAGCTGAGCAGGTTTTTTTTGCAAATGCCGTCACGTAAGACTGCGATAATGTTGTTTTATGTCAGCCCGAGAAACCATCATGTAAAAATTAAAATCTAAAGACGAGACAACGTAAACAGCCATAAATAACTTGAAGGGAGGGAAAAAATAATCTTAACATAACAAGACAACTTCCTCTTGACAGTGCAGAGTGGGAAACGACCAGATCGCTCAACATACTACCCACAGAAACCTCAATGCATTAAGACAGCAAGCCTACATGAATACCAATCAGAGCGCAGGAATATAAACATCACAGGGAGAGAAAATATCATCCCACGAGCTGTAACAACCTCCAAATCCACAGGATCAGACATTATTAAACATAAAGACGACTACAGCCTGAGACACATACAGCACAGCCTGATGTACACGCATGCAATGTATACACAAAAGTTTTAACACCCTGGGTCAGTGGCAAAGAAACCAGTAGTTCACAAATGCCACAGACAAGACAGGCATCTGCTTAAGTCCTTCACATCATCTTCCTGTCAGAAAGCTTCTTGTGAATGAAAAAGACTCATCATCATGTGAGGCCAACCTTTCAGAGAGTGGCTGACACTAATGAGCAGTCATTCATCACTGTAATAAAACCAGCGGGAAGATTATTCCTGCAAGTTGCTGTACTGCTGGTGAATGACCAGTCATCAGGGTGAGGTATGGACGACGCTCAGATGCAGTTATGGGCTAAATTTTGGTCCCATGAGAATATATCAGTCACTATAGGCCTATCAGCTCAGTCTTTAATTTTACAATAGTAAATTATTTATTCTCTTTATATAGAAGTATCCTTTTGTAGAAGACCACTCATATTTTGGCAACATTACGGGAAAATATTTCTGAACAGATGCTGAAAAATCCGTAGTTTCATGTAATGTTTCAACAAGTTGCTATTTCACCACAAGAGGGCAACAGTGTTCAGTCTGTAGCAGTAATACAGCTGGATTATTCAGATGGTATAGGTTTGTGCTCTCCGATTTTAAATTACAAATGAAATTGAAAAGAATATGAGGAAGCAGCCTGCGGGTGGGTGAGCTTCAAAGATATTTGAAGTTTAAAACACATGATAATTTCATACAGGGTCGAAAACAAATTCAGAACCATGTGCAGAACCAGCACTTTACCTAAATGAATCAAATAACTGAGCATAAGTTGGAGTTAAACCCCGAGCGAGATAAAAGCTGTAACTTCAGTGGAAATGTTGAAACAGAATTGGAGAAACCAACTTTAAATGTTGGAACGGCTCTTTTTTTATCCTGAAACAGGAAGTTGTGTATGATGTGGGAGGCGGCTCACATGAATGTAAAGTTGCTCTGAGGTGAAGCATTAAGAGAAACGGGCTATAAAAGTTTATGGGCTGGCGTGGTGTGCAGTGAGAAGGTACAAATGACAATAAAATTTGAAGTTTTTTTTGAAGAAGAGCTCACTTTGTCATTTTACACTGCACTTGTAAGTCAGTTCTTAAATTTACCTCATTGCTGTCTGATACAGTCGCCTGGTTATTAGCTGGAAATATTCAAGCACCTATTTCCTGTGATTTTGATACATTCATGAATGTTTATTGTCACTGTCATCTGAGATGGGAATTCAGCCGGTTGTTGCATTGTGTGTGTGTGTGTGTGAGTAATGTCTGTGGGTCGTATTTTTATGGTGGCACAGCGACAAGTGCAATCTGGGTGTTTTCTGACCTTGAAATTCCCTCTGCTTATCTGTGTGG
>OOFC01020398.1:1944-28556 GCA_900323345.1 Pseudochromis fuscus
GAGCCACTGGCTTCATCTTCCAGTCGAGCAGCCCTCTCCACCAATACTGCCACGCTCCTCTCATTTGACTGTACATAGTTGAGTCTTTTTTCAAAATATTCTTATTATTATTATTATTATTATTATTATTATTATTATTATTATTATTATTATTATTATTATTATTAACATTTACATTTTTCTTAGTAGTAGTGGTAGTATTGTTGTTGTTGTTGTTATTGTTATTATTATTATCATTATTATTGTTCTTCTTATGAACATTTTTATTATTAGTAGTAGTAGTATTGTTGTTGTTATTATTATCATTATTATGTTGTTCTTTTTCTTATTATTAACATTTTTATTTATTAGTAGTACTATTGTTGTTGTTATTATTATCATTATTATTGTTGTTCTTTTTGTTATTATTAACATTTTTATTATATTAGTAGTACTATTGTTGTTGTTATTATTATCATTATTATTGTTGTTCTTTTTCCTATTATTAACATTTTTATTATTATTAGTAGTAGTAGTATTGTTGTTATTATTATCATTATTATTCTTGTTCTTTTTCCTATTATTAACATTTTTATTATTAGTAGAAGTAGTTTTGTTGTTGTTGTTATTATTATCATTATTATTCTTGTTCTTTTTCCTATTATTAACATTTTTATTATTAGTAGAAGTAGTTTTGTTGTTGTTGTTATTATTGTCATTATTATTGTTGTTCTTTTTCTTATTATTAACATTTTATTATTATTAGTAGTAGTGTTGTTGTTGTTGTTATTATTATCATTATTATTGTTGTTCTTTTTCTTATTATTAACATTTTTAATATAAGTAGTGTCATGATTTGTATTTCTAGTTTGTTTTCCCGGGGTTTTTGTGTTTAGTGTATTTATTTTCTTGTGATCTTGTGTTCTTCGGTTGTCATGTCCTTTTCGTTTGGTGTTTCATGTGCTTTTAGTTTGGTGTTTCATGTCCTGCGTGTTTTCTGTGTTTTCTGTTTTGTCACTTCCTGTTTTATTTTGAGTCTCGTCTCTTGTGTTCTTGTTTCCTGTTGTCCACACCTGTGTTTGTCTCGTCTGCACAGCCTTCCCTGATTGTCCTCTTCACCTGTGTTCTAGTAACCCTCGTTACCCCAGCGTATTTAACCTCCTGTGTCTCTGTGTCTTGTTGCCAGTTCGTTGTCTAAGTTTGCTGTGTCAGAGTGTTTCCTGTGTTTCCAGTGTCTTTGTTCTCGTGTTTTTCTCTAGTGTTTTTCCACTGTCCCCTCTTGTTGTCTTGCTCCTGGGTTTTTGTTTTTGTTTTGGGTTTTTGAAGTTTTGAGTTTCTTCCAGTAGTTTTGTTTTTTCTAGTGTTTTTTTTCCCTGCCGTTCTGTGCAGTGCCTTTTGTTCTCTTTGTTTATTAAAGACATTTTTTCGTTTTGACAATATTTGTGTTATTGTAAAAAGCGCACAGTGTGGAACAACAAGACATAAAAAAGTAACAACTTGAAAAGTGCATAGTACAGTCTGCAATATTAGTGTATCTTCAAAAATTTCCTGTATGTTTGCTCTGCAGAGTGACAGCAGCACTTTCCAGCATCAGAGCATCAGGGATCCCAGCAACAGCCACAATGCTCTTTTTCTTCTGAGTATATTCGAGTTACCTGCAAGGAAAGCTACGCTCCTGGTGGATTTGTACAAACATGCTCTGGAGAGTTCACACTGTCATTTGGTTGTGTATTTACTATCTTGTATTGTTTCTGAGTTATCACAGTTCTACTTTTAGAATTTTGTGTGCTGCCTGTCAGGTTTAATAATGTGTGTGTACTGCACACATGACCGGCATAGGGGAGCAGAGCAGAGGAGACGGGGGTGAAATCCAAGGAGGAGGTTGCTGTTCTCTGCAGTTTTCTCTCTCATTCAATGCAATGGAGAAAGCAGTGAAACCCACACCTGTTTGAGCTTCCACTGAGCCAACATAATTTTACCCACAAAGCTCATTAAAGTTTTAAAAGAGTCACAATACTTTGATCTTTAACTCTTGTATTTACATGTTTTTGCTTTCTTGTACCGTTTTTGAGTTCTGACAGTTTTAGTTTGAGAGTTTTCTCAGCCCTTTCTCAGCTTTTCTACTGTGTGTGTATTGGGGACTGCTCTCCCGCTCAGAGTGAGGTCACGTGACCCGCAGTGCAGAGAGAGCAGAGAGGGGAGGAGGGAGAGAAAAATGTTTTTAGAAAACCTCCTGAAAAGTAACGTTGCTCAAATGTCATGGTTTTTTCGTGCTTTTTCATTCAGCATATGTTAGAAAGCTGTCAGACTTATACTTTAGACTTTGGAGGGCCCAGAGTGACAGCAGTGCCTTTTTAGGGCCCAAGACCTAGCCAGGGGAAAGGGCCCTATTGTAATTGTAGCGTTTCTTTCTTTTTTATTATTATTACGCCACTTTGAGGCTGACCCCGTAAACATGCTCAAAAACTCACCAAATTTGGCCTGGTGAAAAATTTGATAAAATTGAAAAACCAAACCCCTCAGTGCAAAAATGGGCTCTGTAACACCACCTAGGCTCAGAAAGGTGCCTGCTGCTGCCCACAGGAATGTCACAGAGACACGGGAGCGAAGCTGAATTGTTGTACTCATCAAGACCTAAAAATCACGCATAGATACACTTAGGCTAAAATCAACAGGATCTCCACAAATTGTACTTCAATCTTAAATTGAACGCCAACATTTCACGTTGGCAATAAATGTATCTCCTCCCAGGGCGTACATGGTAGCGGCTTCAAAAGCTATCAGATGACTGAGGACACAGTGTTGATAAAACAACACTTGTTTCATGAGTCAGTGTCATTTGTTCGTTTATTGCCATTTCAATGCAATAAAAGCTCGAAAATGGTCAAACCATAGGCTACTTGTTTTAACATTTGACGTCTGTGTCTTGTATAAAATTACATTCAGTGTGATTATTGCTTGAAAATGAGTTAAGTCTGCACTTGTTTCAACATGTGAAGTGTCGTTTCTGACAGAACAATGAGTCAGTGTCATTTGGTCATTTAAAACCATTTCACAGCCGTTTCTGAGTGCGAAAAGCTCGAATGTGATGAAACTCTATTTGTTTGAACATTAGACGTCTTTTTCTTCTGTAACACTACATTCAGTGCGATTATAGTTCGAAAAAGAGAAAACGGCGCTTGTTTAAATATTTGACATCTTTGTCTTGTATACAACTACATTTATGAGGATTCAGGGTGATTTTGCCTTGAAAGTGACAAAATACACTTATTTCAACAGTTGAAGTCTCTTTTCTGACAGAACACTGTGTCAGGGCCATTTATAAACGTTTCAGAGCAAAAAAAGCTCAAAATCAAACCACGCTTGTTTTAACATTTGTGTCATTTCTGACAGAACAATGAGTCAGTGTCAATTGGTCGTTTTTTACATTTCACACAGCAAAAAAGTTTTTCAGAGCAAAAAAAGATCGAATGTGATGAAACTATACTTGTTTGAACATCAGACGTCTTTTTTTAAGGGAGGGTGGTGCAGTGCGCACAGCAAGAAGGTTTGGGGTTCGAATCTTAGCTAGGGCCTTTCTGTGTGGAGTTTGCATGTTCTCCCTGTGCATGGTACTCCGGCTTCCTCCCACAGTCCAAAGACATGCTTGTGAGGTGAATTGATCAAACTAAATTGACCATAGGTGTGAGTGTGACTGTGACTGGTTGTTTGTCTGTTTGTTAGCCCTGCAATAGGCTGGCAACCTGTCCAGGGTGTACCCCGCCTCCTGCCCGATGACAGCTGGGATAGGCTCCAGCAGACCCCTGCGACCCAAGTGTGGAGAAGCAGGTATAGAAAATGACTGACTGACTGACTGACTGACTGACATTTTGTGTTCACCATAGAGAGTATATAGAAATTGGACCAACTAGTGAGGCTCATATATACATAAGGCCAATGCAGAAAAGCAAAATGATTCAATACACCCAACAGCCACTAGATGCTGGCTCCAATTGACTTCAAAATATTTTCAACCATGAAATACTCAATCAATATTTCAGTAATAAAGGGGGATGATGAATTTAGGTTGTAGGTTTTAGGTTTAGGTTGTAGGGTTTAATAAAGTTTTTTTCCCCCTTTAGTATTATGCTCTGGGTTGTTTTGATTTCTATACACTCCGACACAGTAGGTGGCGGGATGTCCCTTGGTTAGGGTGGTTTGCAATCCAATTTAAAGAAGAAGAAGAAGCGGATGTATTAGTGACGTATTTCCTGTCGGTTTGAAAAACAGACCTTTGTCCGAGGGGGGAAATCTGTGTGAGGCACTGAACAGAGGTACTAAAGTTATAGTTTGTTCATTTTAACGCATGCGCGTCACCATAACTATTTGTTTTGTCCATTAACATCACTTCTCTTATTTGTTAGCTGTTTGCTAGCATCCAGAGGAACGTTATTGAGGAAGCTCTTGCTAAAAGTTAGCTAACCCTCTTAGCAATGAAACCAATAACTTAAAAGCTTCCAAACTGCTCCTAGTTGCTGTCACTTAGCTTTAGGGCTGCAACTAACGACTGTTTAGATTGTAGATTAATAATCAACCATTGAAACAATTAGTTGATTAATTGGATTACGAATAATCATATAATAATGATTATATGGCTTGTATTTAGCGAGTATTTTCTAAATTTAGCATGAGATTGTTTTAATTATGTGCTTATTAATAATAAAGAGAAGAAAGATGGATACTTCATTCAGAAATACACCTTTTTATTCATTAAAAGATTTATTGTAAAGCAGAAAACAAAGGTGCCTGGTTATCTGTGTGACATTCACATAGTAATAATACTTAGAGGACGATGTGGGACAGAAAAACTAACATACGAAGACACAGCTGCATCACAGTAGTTTGTTCACAGTGATCCAAACATTGTGTGTACCGTGACAGTTGTATTTAGTGTTGAAACAATATTATCCCTGCAGCTAGTTTTGTTGTACAAAAACAGTACAACAGCTGTACAAAAACAATGAGCTTCATTCACCAACGGTTTGTAAAGACAAATTTGTTCTGAAACCCTACTTATACAATTCTAATGAAGATTTTGGAACTCACCGATGCTTTCTCACCTTGGATTTGTTTGAGAGTAAGGAGAAAATCTAAGCAGATTTGAGAGATGTTGGGGCATTTATTTCCAAACAGATTTGTGTTTTTTCAATTCTACATCCATATTATTTTTAACCCGTACTTTACAGAGGATTTTGTGCTTTTAAAATAAATAAACGGTACACTAATGCTTCCATTCCCAGCAAGGGGATGTGCGTCCTAACCCACAGCTGTGAACAACAACAGACCTGCCATGATTCAGCTGTACCTGTTGAAGCGTTCGGTCTGTTCTCTCCAGATTTACATCCAGATCTTAGCCGAGCTGTCTGGATGCAGATGCTCCACTGACAGCTCTCCTGAGAGCACTGTAGTTTAATTAATAAGCCCAATCTTCTGGTCCAGATCAGATAACTGCAGACAGGTCTGTCTACGTCCAGATTGTCCTTTGGCCCCAGATTTGAGATTAAACCTTAATATTAACTTCCTCGGTTGTGTGCCCTTCTTAGCATCTAATTTATCTTTATTGTGTTAACATTAAGCTGGTTTGTTGTTCACTTCCTGCAGCAGTTCCTCTACTTCAGAACTAGTGAAGATTTTCTTACTTTACGAGCACTTGGTGAATCTGACGTCGACTTTATCTTAAGAAGCTTTTCCATCCAAACCTTCTTTGGACAATAGACAGAGTGAGTAAACTGGGCAATCCAGCAGGAGCTGACCTAAGATTATAAATACAGTGGAGTTTAATAGAAATTATATTCCATTTAGTGAGAGCATGACGCAATATTCAGTTACTTTCTTTTCTTTGCTGCTTTTGTCAATGTCTGTTGCTCCATACTTTTTTTTTGGCTTTGCATGTCCTGTTTTATCCAGGTGGCTGTTTTAATAATGCTGTCAGTGCTCATCGTTCACATTTTAATTACTCTTATTTTCCTTTTTCTGCTAACTGGCTGTCACTTGCATGCTTTACTACAATGGATACTCTTTAGCTGTTTCAGTTTTCTGTAGCAAACACTGTTTTACCTTGTTTCTGTCGCCCCCTCCACTTAGAGCAAAAACGCAGTAATAATATACAAATAGACATGAGTCTTGACATTGTGTTTGTGTGTCTGTTTGAAGAATGAAGAAGCTGTCACCCAGGTCAGCCTCTCCTGCAGGCGATGATGTGAAGAAAAAATTCTCCCAGTCAGAGGTAAGAAACAACCTGGAGACTGATCGTTTGATTTTCTGTGAATGGATACATCTGCAAATCTATACACTGTATTTAACATCTAAAGTCAAATCATGTGACTACTTATGTAAATATACATGTACAGTTGTATGCCCATTACACTATGTGAAAATAAATAAATTATAACTACAGCAATATTCAAACCATAATTGTGGTATGTGGAAACGTTTTGGTACCCGACTAAGTCAAAGCTTAGTAACAACAACTCTAAACATTGTGTGGGTGTGTAGATCCAGTCACATGGCAATCATTGCTTCTTGTATAGAGGGAGTGTTTTTACTGAATACCAACCAGGTCTGGATGCAACAAAGCTTAAAATATCTTAAAACTTTGAATTATTATTTATAAAGAAATGGGTAAAAGGAATAACTTTGACACTTTCCTGAGTGTTACTAAGTACTGGTGTATCAAGGTGTCCAAACTTTTTTTGTTTATTGCTTTGATTACAGTTGAATTTTCTTCTGATTTCAGTTTCAAATGTGTGTTTGCTGCAGTGGTATATTTAAGATAAGAACTTTGATGCCAAAAGAAATTCTTCTGCCAAGTTAATCCAAGTATGAAATATAAAATACAAAGAGCAAGAATCAGTTTCTAATGGAATTTCAGATTCAGACAAGTTTTCATTATTCCAAAGGGCAGTTCAATTTCAGTCTACAAGTCACCGTCAAAACAAAACAAGACAAAACAGCACAATCAGCAGCAGTCGTCAGTGGTGACAGATTGACAGACAGAAAACCCGAACAAATGCCAGACAGGGTAATAAAGTGCATACAGGACAAAGAACTTCTGCATATAGAAAGACCTGTTAATAAATAGATTAATAAATATATTTGTGCCATGCTCCACAGGTTTTACTGTTAAGTAGTAAATTGTTGTTGCATCACGTATTAAAACATGGAAGGAGTCCCCCTGGTATCAGGTGAAGGAAAAAATAAACCTGTTCCCTCAGCTCAAGTAATTCATGTCCTCTTGAGCTAAATTCACACACAAAAAAAACAAGTTTCTTTATGCAGGATGTGACTCAAAACAATAGAGCATTAGTTATGATCTGTAGCAGATAATCTGGATTTAGTTACCTGGAAGAAGCAGTTGCAGTTGTGCTCCTTTTTCACAGTGTATTCCCGTGAGGATGTCCTCCTGCCTGCAACAAGACATATATTTTTATATTGAAGACACAGATTACTTAAACTGAGGTAACGATTTAGTTAAACTGAGGAAGCCATTTCTTAAACTGAGGCAACAGACTTTTTTTTTTTCTTCACCTGATACCAGGGGGGCTACATAAAACCCTGCTCCATACTATTTCACATTAAGTAATAATACATGGTAACGATCGGTTCACCATCCACAAGTGCTTAGTTTTTATCTGTTTTCATCTTCAAAACTCAACGTGTGTGGTTGTGGGTCCACAGGTGCAAACTCTGATCGAGCAGGAGGTTCGCAGCGCAATGAGAAAGAATGAAGCCAAGCTGCAGGGTTTGATAGAAACTATTCAACAGCTGGATAATGGAGTCAGCAATGAAGCCTCTATCCAAATACTGCAGGTGGGTGAAAGCAGCAGTATTTTCGTCTTCACCAGGAGAGGGCAGTTTACTGCCAGCTGTAGATGCTGTGTCTGATGCTTTGATGTACTTCCTGCCTTTCTTTGTTCACTCCTTTTTTAAATTTCATAAAGCTGTATTAAAAGCCTTTTCTTCTTTTCTGCCTTGGTTCCTAAATGTGACAGCTACTACTACTTTTAAGCATCTATTCTTTACCTTTATCTGTCTACCTTCATCTATTGTTAATGTTATTTTCCTCCTCAATCACTTTTATGCTGTCTTGAACCAAACATGAGCGTATAATGTGCGTCTGTCTTTGAACTGAATGTTTGATGAAAATGACCTTAAAAGCACTAATCTTTAATAACTGCTCTGCTTTTCCTCAGGCTAGACTTAACACGGTGTCTAAGAGAGCAGAAGCTGCTCTTGCCTACATGATGAAAACTCAGGAAAAGGTTTGCAGATAAACACACACACACAAATGTAAATGATCAGTGTTGTGCATATGTAGTGTCAGTCATTCACATTCTTTTATTTTATGTTTATTGTTTTGTAGCTTGAAATTTAAAATGTAAACATAAATATCTAAACATACTGAATGTCACGCACACTTTGCAGGAGGAGTTTTCACCCAAGCACTTCCCGCATAGAGTGAGATGGTACATACAGTCATTCATTTACTTCAGTTTATTATATAACACGATTAATTTTAGGGCTGCAGCTAACGATTATTTTAGTAATCGAATAATCAATTGATTACTCCATCGATTAATCGGATAATTGGACAAGCAATGCTTGTTAAGGTGCAATAATAAATGACGCTGTTGAATGTTTAAAATTTGCATGATGGTGGTTTTTTGCAAGCTGGGTGACGGGTTAGCTTAAGTGCTAGCAAAATCCCCAACTAACGTATGCTTCCCGTTATTGTGGTATTTTAAACTGGAAGTGCTCCGGTGAAAACTCCTCCTGCAGAGTGTGTTTAATACTTTGAATCGGTCGACTATCCGTCTTGGTTTTTTGTCATTTCCCATCGAGAGGGCCAACGTGCTATTTACTCTTCTGAAAAAAACTGTTTCACGTCTTCCCTCTTCATTGGTTGGTTCTGCTTCTTGTTCTTCCTGTCCGATTCTGGGAATAACGTAAACAGAGGGAGCGATACTGCCCCCACCAGTTCCTATAGGGAACTGCAATTACAGATGACTTTCCCCCGGCTGGTATTTGATTTTACCAATAACAAAAACAAAAATACGACGCATCGACTCGACTTGAATTTCCGCGTCGAAGAATTTTTATAATCCACGTAACCAATTATGTCGAATAAATGTTGCAGCCCTAATTAATTTTAACGTACTGTTAAACATTCTTTCAGACTCCACTACCTCCTTCTGTTAACATGGGTATCCTCAGGTATGTAGAATTACATTCAACACCATGAGTCCTAAATGAAAGATGTAAATTGTGGCTTGGATTAATTTGCACATCTGCTGTGATATAATTAGATTTGATGTCACCTCTGCAGGGTAGATCCAGGTCTGGATGAAACGGTGGAAACCACGTCACAGAGTAATATTCCTGCGAGCACATGAGCAGTGATGAATGTTTGTGTTCATTGGTCGCATTCAATTTTATTCAAGTTTTTTTTTTTTCAACAGACAATATGAACATAGGAAGCATAGCCAAGTGTGGATCACTCCTTGAATTGATGGTAAATATGTCGTTATTCTGTCTGTATTTTTCAGTTGGTCTTTGAGAAGCAGTGTGAAGGTTTATCTGATGTGCAGTAGTGTTGAACTGGAAAGCACTAAGAGAGCACAAACCTCTGCAAAGACATAATCCAGCAGCACTGATGCCATACACTGAACGTTGTCGGCCTCTGCTGGGGAAATAGCAACATTATCACATTAAAACATTCATAAATTATAGCAGATAAGGATTTTTGTGGGCAGAATCTGATCTTTGCAAAAATTTAATCATCTCTCAAAAAAAACAGTCAAAAAAAAAGATCAGCTGAAATGTGTTTCTGTAATTTTTTAGCAGCTGGGCAAATCAATGCAGGGGAAACCAACATCCTTGGTGATTAGCAGCTTCTGGAAAAGGCTTTGAAATGATGTGTTAAATACAAATCTAAGGATTATAAAGAAATTCTACTTCACTCAACAAACAGTTCTCAGTTCAGCTCAGGTGTAATAGTAATTTTGGCAGTAATTATTTGTGAATTTAGTGGTGAAGAATGTTTACCTTGGTTGTTATTGACCAACAAACACAATAAACATGATTGGTTCTGTCTGTCCAGGGTAGGACTAAAATAGCACTAAAGAAGATGGAAGCAGATAATGAAGGTAAATAGATTTTATACATGTAGGGATTCTAACAGTATTTCTCAGTGCATTAACAAATAATTTGCATGATCAGCTGTTATAATGACCCAAATTCAATATGAGTCAGTCACCATATGAATAAACAACTATGTCCTTTTTTTCCCTACTCTTTCCCTTCCTGTCCTGTCTTCTGTTACTTGTCATTATACATAATCCATGTTAAGCTCTGACGGCTGCCATAGCAGATTTAAGTGAAGAGCAGCCTCCAGTTGTTACTCCTGGATACTCTCCTGAACGTAAGGTAGGATGCTTTGTTGTTTGCTATTATTATAATGGTCTTTTTATGAAACTGGGTTTATTTTGGTATCTGGCACTTTGCCAGCTTTTTAGACACAATAATAAAAGATACATTTAGACATATTTCCCCCTGGATGTACCTAATGATGAGCCATCCCAAAATTAATGAATTTTTAATAAAATATTTGGACCAAAAATAGGACCAAAATTGAGAAGTAAAGGTTAGCTAGGTGTCGGCGCATTTTATCTTGAAAACTTTGCTTGAAATGGTTTTGTATACCACTATTAAATTTGACCATCGGCGTTTTTCTAATCCAGAAAAAGGAAAAGTCTTGTAATAACACCTGTGTTTGTTAATCAAGCTTAGCTTATAATTTGTGAAACCATAGCCTGTGGCATCCTTGGGACTCCTTTTGGTTTTGTTTTGGTGTCCAGGTTACATGTGGATTTTTGTATGTGTGCGTCAAAAAAGTGTTATAGCTGAAAAATAGTTTCTCTTTTATCTTGGTAAATATTTATTTTTATAATGGACCCACAGTGCTTCTAAGTTTGCAATGTTTGAATTTTTAGCTGGTCTGTCCTGCTTTTAGGTACCAGTTTCATAGAAGCACCCATATTGAAAACATGCCCAACATACATACACATAACTAACAACAAGCCACGGGAGGATTTTACATCACCTAACCACCCAAGTACGATTTTTATTTTTTTTATCTATTGACTGTGTTACCTTTTTTTTCCTCATCTTTTATTTTTGGCACGTGTAAATCAGGAACATATCGCACTCATAAAGAGAGAGCCAGGAATTAAACAGGAAAAGGAAAGCAATCACGAGGAGCAGTTTGTGGAGCCAATCGCTAAAAAGATGAAACAAGAATGCTGCTATTCTGGCGATCCCAGGCACACAGAGAGAAAAACAGAGCAGGTAACACACATACTTGTACTAACCACAGTAACAATTGATTTCACTCTGTGCTACATGCATTACCTCTACTCCCTCCTGTTCCTTCCTTAAGGACAAGAACTTGTATCCTCCACTTCCTCCAACCACCTCGCCTTCAGCCCTGGACACGGAGGCGGCCTTGTACAGCATCCCTCAGAGGCTAGATGTGCAAATGGCTCTCATCAGGAAACCTAGAGGTCTCTCTGTGCTGTGGAAAGTGGCGGACAAAGACCCTGCTGCGCCACCCATGGAGAGCTACAGGTAAGAAGCAGCCCTAAGATGAATGATAGTGGGTAGAGGTGACAGTTTCAGCCTTACAAATAATATAAAAAATACAATTTCTGTAAAGCCTTATATGGAGCTCACTGTGATCACTGTCAAGCTTGGTACCAGCAACACAAAATGGTTTAGCTATAGACTGTATATGGTCTCAAAAATTAGGCCAATGCAGAAGTGTTAAAAAAATAAAAAAACTGACTCCAGGTGACTTAAAAAAAACAAAAAATTGTAATTGTCAATCATGAAATACTCTGAATAAATATTTTCCACAAGTCATTATAATGTCAGGGGGGTGTTTAGTTTGATATTACAGGTCTGGTCCAGGGAGACCAAACCTGAACTTGAGTCTCCTACACATTCGGCAGTGTCCTCGGGTTCAAGAGTCAGACCCGTTTCCTCACTCTTCCCTTCATATCCAAACATGTCCATATCCAAAATTTGACATTTGAGAAGTTTGAACTTGACTTTGTAATAATTGTGTTTTTTTGTTTGTTTTGTTTTTACAATTTATCAATCAATACAAATGAAATGTTGTTGACGATTTTTCTGTGAGCCAACTAACTGATTAATTCACTAATATGTTTCAGCTCTAATAGCTACATGAGGTGTAACCAACAGGGGTGGTGAAAGACATTAGTGTACTGCAGGCGTCAACATATCCTCTGACCACCAGATGGAAGCAGAGTTCAGTCAGTCAGTGGCACTCGCAGTAATTTTCTCTGTCCCTCTCTCTCTACTGCAGCATCCTCATGACAGTGGAAAAAGGCAAGGGCAGCGGTGTCTTCCCAGATTGGAAAATCCTCGATGAGGTGAAGGCCCTTGATCTGCCCATGTGTGTGGTTCTCACAAAGTACAAGCCTGGGTATAAGGTGTGTGCTGCTGTGGTGGGCAAAGACAAATTTGGACGATATGGACCCTACAGTGAAGTTGTAACTGCAACCATACCTGAGTAGTTTGGAAGAGGATGTGGCTTTAAGGAGGAGATAATTTAAGCAGCTATTTGATGTTGGATTTACTCAGTCACTAAAAATGCAGCATTTTCAAGTGCTTCAAGACTGATGACACAAGGAGCGTGGGGATGTTTTTGGGGCAATGTTATGTTGACAGTCTTTTATCTTGACACAATAAAATGTGATGGAGATGTCCTCAAATGTAAATAGCAACTTTAGTACTTTGGTGAAGCTTTGGTCAGTAAAGTTTATGATGTAAATGTCCCATGAATGATTTTCTTTATCCATCTTTATCATCTGTACCTGCTTATCCAAATGGGGTCATGGGGTCTGCTGAGCCTATCCCAGCTGGCAATGGGCGAGAGGTGGGGTACACCCTGGACAGGTCACCAGGCTATTGCAGGGCTAACACAAAGACAGACAACCACTCACACGCACACCCATGGTCAATTTAGAGTAATCAGTTCACCTAACCAGCTCATCCTTGGACCGTGGGAGGAAACCGGAGTGCCCAGGGAAAACCCGCGCTTGCAAAGGGAGACCAGGCAAACTCCACACAGAAAAGTCCAAGCCGAGATTTGAACCCATCTTCTTGTTGTGAGACGACAGTGCTCACCACTGCACCCTGCAGTGCAGATTGAGCATTACCATTATGTTTGTTGTGTTTACTGTCAATCCTGTGATTTTTTTGCATGTGGTTCTTGTTCACTTATCTCGTTCTGGATGCAATTATGCTTCAGCTATTTGAGAACGACTGACTCAGAGCCCCGGGTCTTCTGGAGGGTGGACTGTCCATTCGACAGGTGGCTTTAAGGATAAGATGTTCTCCACCCACAATAATGAACTTGAAAAGCCGGTACAATGAAACCATATCCAGGATGTGAAAGAGTGACGACCGAGGTCAAAGACCATCACATTGTCCTCCAGCACCTGTGGGATGTGTTGGACTGGTCTTACACCAGCATTTGGAAAACACACCCCAGGACAATTTCAGGAAATGTATTCAGTCCACGCGTAGACACTGTGTGGCTTGTGGTGATGCCAGTGGCAGGAACAGAAGGTACTGAAAAGTCAGAATTTTGAAATTGGGTGTGTCCACTTTAAATGTCATTAAAATGAAGAAATTGTTGTAATTTGGTCTTGAGCTTTTCATTTCACATCAGAGAAATACCAACACTAACAGAATATAGAAGTTCAAGTACCCACATAAAAATGTTCACCCAGACATGAAAAAAACAGCTACGTTTTCATGGATGCTGAGTGTAGGATTATTACAATTAGGATTATTATTATTATTATTATTAGGATTATACGTAGGATTATTAGGCAGCTGTTCACGCCAGAGTTCAGTTCAAAAACAAGGTAAAGATTTCACTGTCTATTGGCATATTTTAATGTGACGATTGTGCAGTCTGCCAAGGTCTCTCTCCATTGCCTCCAATCATAGACATCATCATCCTGCATGTGGGTGTAGATTTTTAACTAAATCATTTAAGATGTAGCAAAATTATGAAATTTTCCCAAAGACCCAAAAACATTTTTTTTAATTCAGTTTGTACCTACTGTTTCTGATTGTGTTTTACTGCCTCCTGCTGGTTCGATGTCGTCATTGTCTTCATTAAAAGATTGGTCCATTTATAAGAGATAGTTCCAGATGGTGTCCCAGAAACACCTGAAGAGAATTACAGAGAAGACAAAAAACATGACAAAGTTTGACCAAGTTATTTGTTTCATCTGGCTTCATAGTCAAATATAACCAGGCGTCATCAGCATAGCAATAGAAATGTACCCTGTGCTTGCTAATAATTGCTCCTGTCAATATTACTATCACCAAACAAATAATGCACCAATACCTGGCTTCACACCAGTGATCCTGGACAACTGGTATCATGACCTCAGGTCAGTTACGAGGTGGTTTACATTCGTCTTACCTTCTTCATTGGTCTTTGTGCAGACGACCACAGATATGACCACTCTTTCACCGGTCACAATATGTGTATTGTAAATGAATGCATGAATGGCTAAATCTGTACCCATTTAGGCTTGTAGGTTTCAAAAACGATGATTTTGTGCTTGTGCTGTGGGTCAGCCACAGTCTGATAATATGCTGTGTATGAAGAAGTAGGAGTGCAATTGTAAAGGGAGTCATTAGACCCACATTGAACGCCTGCTTCCAGCATCAGCAATACTCTGTGTCTATGTGCGTCTTCCCTCGACCAGTGGGATCCAGTGGGGAAGCACAGCAGAGTGATGAGCCTCCTAAGACCACTTAAAAACACACACACGCTCACACACACACACACACACGTACAGGCACGCATAGTGGCCTCATTAGAGTTGACAGCAGAGGAGGGAGAGCTTATAAAAAGAGGGTGAGGAAAAGAAGAGAAAAAAAAAAGCTAGATAGAAGAAGCAGAGGTGGAGCAGGGAGAGTGATTAGGGAGCAAATTCGTCCTTTAAAGTTTGAAGTGAAGTGTTGGCAGAATGGTGGCCTGCTTCTTCAGTCCCTTTGCACCTGTTATAATGAAACAAGTTGTTTGGGCTATTGCATTTTTATTTTTTGAAATAAATGTGTGCTTGAAACCTGATTGATTTGTATCCTAATTTTGTGTTGCTTAGTGGCTCACATCACAGCTACTAACAGGCTTTAATTATCAGTGAAATGTAAAGTCAGTCAAGTAGTCAATGTCTCCATGGACTATTTGCATGACAGTAATACTGTAGCCAATGCACACACACACCACTCTGTTTTTTGTTGCCACCCATCTGAACAATAAAAGGCCCTATCCCAAAAGACAGCCTAGTCCAGTGAATGATTGGTTGATTATTAACAGAGACCTGCCATTTGTGTAACTTTAATGTGTTGTTTGTTCTGTTCATGTCAGAGAACAGAACAACTTAAAATACAGTTTCACACAGAAAGACACACATGATACAGCAGAAATGGAGTTGTGCTGCTCACTGATATCAGAAATGTGATCTTCCTCTGAAAAGGGGATTGCGACATCCACTCTATGCTGTGTTTAATTCTGATGAATATACATACTTATTTGTACAAGTTAAGAGACAAAAGTTGGCAAAAAAATTGAAAAGGGTTTGAGTTTCTGTGCAGCAAAATCCCCCAAATTCCTCTCTCTCTCTCTCTATCTGTCTATCTAGCTTTCACATTCTCCTTTCTCTAGACACAAACAAGTTTCAACTGGCTCCTCCCACCAAATGCTTGCTTCCTGTGCATGATAAAAAAAAAACGATCCTCAGTAACGTTCACAAGATTAGGCAGGCATTCAAAATGCAACATGGTCTCATTTCTTGATGCAACATGCTACAGGACCTCTGACACAAAGGTAAATACTAAAAACTAATGATCTCTATTTAAACTAAAACATCTTTGACAAATTATGTGTTAGATTCACAGAGCAACATAAGATGGATGCAGATCAAAAATGTTTCTCTACTTTTACTTGTAGTCTCAGTTGTAAAGCTGTTGCATCTGATTATAACTGCATGGTTGGATGTTTTGATATTTTTAGCAGAACACAGTACAGTAATACAAATAAACATTTCAATGCTTTCCAAACGACAGAGTCACTGAGCTGATACTGAAGAAATAACATCATGGGGAACAAATGCTCAGCACAAAAGAGGAAAATAGAGGAAAAGAACAAATCAGACCAAGTGGAGGACGAGGTTTCCACTACAGTGAAATGTGTAAAGAAATGTGAAAAAGAAAAGTGTAATCTCGTCAAAAGAGGACAATGTGTATTAGAGGAGAGGAAACAAGTACAGGAAACTGCAGAGGAAACTTTATGCAGAAAACCAGAGGAAACTTCCTCTGTAAACAATGACTGTGGTGAGGAGAGCTGTGCACAGCAACATGTGAACACTACTGCTGAAGCTAACATCCTGAGGTGAGACTATGAATAATTGTACATGACAAAGATGAAAACAGTAATAGTGTTTAGCATGTTTTATCCTTAACTCTGTCAAGGATGGTTATATATAGATTTTGTCTTTTGGCAGTTCTTCCCTCACTGATTCTGCCTCAGCCATCGCAGAGAAGGAAGGTGAGTTAGATTTAATAATTTGACTCTCAGCTGGGGATCATAAAATGCCAGTAATGGAAGAGAGTATTACAAAGTCCAAAGTATCTGTACAATTATGATCCCGTTAGATTAATGTGTCATTATGTGTGTTTATAAAGATTCTCACTGGGTGGACAGCAACAGGGCGAGGCTCATTCAGAAAGTCACTTTAGTGATTCCAATAGCGGATGAGATGCTCCAGCTGCACATATTGCATAAAGAAACGTACAACAGAATCAAAGCTTCCAAGACGAGCCAGGATCAGATGAGGGAGCTCTACGAGGCCCTCACCTCCCCAAAAGCCAAATCTGCCTTCCTCAGAATCCTCAGAACAAAAGAGCCGGAGACATGTGAAAGTATGTAAAGTCTTTGCAATCAGCTGACAGGTTCAAATGCTCTGTATTGTTATAAATTGCGTTGTAAGAAACTGACTCAGTAATGTTAACTGAACAATACTTTTACCTCTGTATCTACAGCAGAAGATGCCATCACAGAAGTCATCAAAAAGAACAAAGAATACCTGAGGAAAAAGTGTGTATGGGAACTTGAAGGTGCTGAAAAAGTTCGCAAGAATCAAAAGTCATTGGACAAAATTTACACAGAGCTTCACATTGTACGAGGTGAGAGTGACCATGTAAATGAACAACACGAGATATGGGAGATCGAAGATAAGACGAGGAATCAAACAGCCGAGGGTATGAAAATCAACTGCAATGAAATCTTTCATAGTATGCCGGATGGTGAAGGAGAAGAAGGGATCAGAACAGTGATGACAAAGGGAATTGCTGGCATTGGAAAAACCATCTCTGTGAAGAAGTTCATCCTCGATTGGGCAGATGGGAAAGCCAATCAGGACTTGCACTTCATCTTTATGTTACCATTCAGGGAGCTTAACCTGGTCATAGATGATCAGTTTAGCCTTGAGAAACTTGTGAGAGAATTCCATCCAGAGCTTAAAAACCCAGTCAGAATATTTGCCAACCACAAAATTTTGTTCATTTTTGATGGCCTTGATGAATGCCAGCCTCATTTCAAACTGAATTTCAGAGAAACGCGAAGTATAAAAGATCCCAGTAAGGAAACAACTGTGGACATCCTGGTGACCAACCTCATCCGGAAAGACCTTCTTCCCTCTGCACTTATCTGGATCACCTCAAGACCAGGAGCAGTCCAACGCATCCCCCGCCAGTTTGTCTGTCAGTGGACGGAGGTCAGAGGATTTAGCGACCCACAGAAAAAAGAATACTTCAGGAAGAGAGTTGAAGACAAGGCAGTCGCTGAACAAATCATTGAACACATTACAATGTCACGCAGCCTATACATCATGTGCCACATACCCATCTTCTGTTGGATGGCAGCAAAGGTTCTTGTGTATTTGCTGAAGAAAATGGGCAACACTCGAGATGAAGTCATAAAGATACCCACAACGCTCACTGAGATGTATACAAACTTCCTTCTTATCCAAATGTGTGTGGCTACTGAAAAATATGAGAACCAGGAACAGTCGGACACAGCGGAGATCTTCAAGTCAAATGAAGAATTCATTTTCAAATTGGGCAGAATGGCATTTGAACAACTGGAAAAAGGCAAGATCATATTCAGTAGTGATGACCTCAAAAAGTTTGACATTGACATAAAGAAAGCTGGAGTTTACTGTGGGTTGTGTACGGCAATATTCAAAGAAGAGAGTGTGTTCAACACAAAGAAGCTGTACTGCTTTGTGCATCTCACCATCCAAGAGTATTTCGCTGCTCTCTTTGTGTACCGCAGTTTTGCAAATAAGAAAATAGATTCTCTTAGTCTTAAGAACTTTTTGCTGAAAGGATCTGAAGAAGAGCTCAAGCCAATCTTGGATGCCGATCCAGTTGACCTCCCTCTAGATGAACTGGTAGAGATTGCTATAGCTAATTCGACTCAGAGAAAGACGGGAGAGCTTGACATGTTCCTCAGGTTCCTTATTGGCATGTCTTTAAAATCAACCCAAGACCTGCTTCAAGACCTCCTCCAGCAGACAGAGGAGCACGCTACAGTTGTGGAGAACATTCGGACAAGTCTAACAGAAATAGATTTAGGGGACTGCTCACCTGAAAGGTGTCTGAACCTCATTCACTGCCTGATTGAGCTGAAAGATAGCTCCCTACATGATACTGTGCGACAGTATCTAAAACCAAACTGTGGTCCAGAAAAACAGCTTTCCCCTGTTCAGTGCTCAGCTCTGGCTGATTTAATTCTGATGTCAAATACGCCTCTGGATGAATTCAACCTGATGAAATACAGACCATCAGCAAAAGGTATTTTTAGGCTTCTTCCAGCTGTGAGGAACTGCAGAAAAGCAGTGTAAGTGTAGTATATCTGCATTTTTATACATCACTTTATTGTCAATACTTTCTTGCTTAGAAAAATAATTTAATAACTTGTTACATATTAATGATCTGTTTCATTTTTGCAGGATCTCAGGTGGAGATCTTGACTCATGGCTTTCTGAGACTATCTCTTCAGCTCTTCGAATGCCAAACTCTGCGCTCACTGAACTACACCTGATGATTAACATCTTTTATGGCAAAAGTAGCAAAATCTTGGCTGATGGACTGATGAATGCTGAGTGTGAACTAGAAGCTTTCAGGTCAGTAAAACAGTTATTTTTGAAATGATAATTCTCTTAAATCTCTTGTCTTTCTTTTGTGACCTTGTTTGAGGAGTAAGTTATTAAAAAACATCAGTAATTCTGTTCTTTAGCAACAGAATGAACCTTTAAGATCAATACACTGAAAATAATATTATGTACACTTAGTGGTTTTTGCTGGTTGTAATGTTAGTTGGTAAATTCACCGCTTTGTACAGACTTACTCAATAACTATTATGCACATTTTCCACCTGTCCTCTGTATTTGCAGTCTCTCAGGTCACAGAGTCTGGGATACTGAGGGTGAAGAGTTGGCATCGGCGATCAAATCAGTCCTGTTGAATTTAAGAGAGCTGGAACTGAGTGGTAACATACTGGAAAGCTCATTATTACTCTCTCTGGTCTCTGATGCCCTCAGCAGCCCTAAACTGTTGAAGCTGAGGTCAGTTGCAGACATGTTATTACTCCACAACACTATTATAGAGTACAAATTGTAACTCACAGGTTCTACATTTAATTTGTTAGAATCAGATATGGCAGAAATTATGCATTTATTCTACATGTACAAGCAGTCCACTTGTCATTGAATGAGTGCTGCTTGACAGATGTACATGGTAATTGTAAGCAAAATGTATCATATTAGCACAGAATCAAATACCTCTCTATAATGTAAAACTATCTACTTTAATACCTCACTGTACGGAGCCCCTAAAGGGATATGAAGAAAAAAAAATTGATGGCTATATATATATATATTAAAAAAAAAGCGCCATTGTCTAGTGAGCACAAGATAACTATCTTGTGTCCACGAGATAGTTCACATGTGCACGAGATAGCATTTCCGGTATACAGAAGAGTATGCATAAATTGTTCAAATCTTCAGTTCATGAATTAGCTTGAAAGTTACTGAACACCGTCATCCACAGGCGTTATGCCACTTTAAGGTGGACCGGAAAATTCAGCCTCTTCTGTATACCAGAAATGCTAACTCGTGTGCACGAGATACAAGCGGAAATGCTAACTCATGCGTGCCAGATAGTTATCTGGTGCGCACGAGATAACTATCGAGTTAGCATTTCTGGTATACAGAAGAGGCTGAATTTCCCGGTCCACCTTAAAGTGGCATAACGCTTGAGGTCTGTGGATGGCGGTGTTCAGTAATTTTCAAGCAAATTCATGAACTGAAGATTTGAACAAATTATGCATACTCTTCTGAATACCGGAAATGCCATTTTGTGCGCATGAGATAAGTTATCTGGTGCGCACCGGATACCGTCACTTTTTTTTTATCCTTCTTCATCATTTTTTTTCTTCATGTCCCTTTAGGGGCTCCATATCAATGTGCTTTTTTAATGCAGACATTAGCAGCTGTTAGCTCGTTGTTTTTGGAGGATGAGGCAGTGTGATGTATAATCTTTTCATACATCTAATAATGTCATTTAATGTCATTTTCTCTTCTTTGCACCAAAAGACTGAATCGAAATCCTCAGATTGGGAGAATCTGTAAGGAGTTACTGACAGTGTTCACATCCAACACGTGTTACCTGCGAGAGCTGGAACTGAGTTCTACCAATTTTAAAGACTCAGAAATGGAGATCCTCTCAACTGGGCTGATGAGTGCAAACTGTACGCTGGAGACACTGAGGTAAAACATTTCATGTCTCTATTACAGCTGCAATTTTATTCAAAATGAAGAAAACATAATAGGAGGTATGCTAAAAGGAATCATGCCTGACAAGGTTAATTTATTCAAATTGTGAATGTTTAGTAGCATGTTCATCAGACTGATTTTGTGGGATTTTCCTCAAATGATTTATATAGAATAAAAATATATTGCATTGTTTGCAGTCTCAGTGACAACAAACTCACTGAGAAAGGTTGTGAGATGCTGGCCTCAGCAGTCAGATCCAGACCTTCTCCCCTGAGACAGCTGGACCTGAGCTACAACAACCTGCAGGACTCAGGAGTGATGGCGCTCCGTGATGCACTGATGCACCCGCACTGTGGTTTGAAGACATTAAGGTCAGTATAACAAATAGCCTGAATAGCTTTGACTTCATAACATTTTATCACAATATTTCCAGATCTAGCCTCCTGCAATACAACACAATTATTAGTGATGGTGCTGCAGAATTGCAGAGGGTTTTTTGTATGTAAAAAACCCCCCACTCACAGTGCTTATATACGCCAATCAGCCACAACATTTGACCTTTTAAAGTGTCAGCCCGTGTGGTGGATGGTGCTTCATGTCAACAAGTCCAAAGGGAGCGCCTGATAAATGACTAATCAAATGTGGCTCAGGTGATGTTAGCAAGCTAAAATTGTTGTTGATAAGGGCATTTAACAGACGTTTAAAATGCCAGTTGTTTGATGTCTGTAGGCTGTCATTCTGTAAAGTGACAGAAGATGGATGCTCCTCTCTGGTAACGGCTCTGAAGTCTGTCCACTGCAGCCTCAGGGAGCTGGACCTGAGCTTTAATCACCTCACAGACAGAGGAGTCAAGCTGCTGACTGAAATACAGAGGGATCCACACTACAGCCTCGAAAATCTCAAGTATGCCCAAACTGGCACAATTTACTATTTAATTCAATTTATAGCCATGGCCAAAAGTTTTGAGAATGACACAAATATGCATTTTTGCAAAGTCTGCTGCCTCAGTTTTTACTGCAAATCTTTGGCAATCTCCATATACTCCATAATGTTAAGAAGAGTGATCAGATGAATTTCAATGAATTGCAAAGTCCCTCTTCGCCATGAAAATGAACTTAATCCCCCAAAACACTGTTGCTGTCTTGGCGCCGGAGAAAGTCCAGCAAGCACTAGGATCGTCTCCTGAAGTCGATTCAGCTACAGGATCAAGCCACCACTAGTGCAGAGCTTGCTCAGGAATGGTAGCAGCCAGGTATAAATGCATCTGCACACACAGTGAGGTGAAGACTTCTGGACGATGGTCTGGTGTCAAGTGCAGCAAAGAAGCCACTTCTCTCCAGGAAAAACATCAGGGACAGACTGATATTCTGCAAAAGGTACAGGGTTTGGACTGCTGAGGATTGGGGTATGCAAGTCAATTTCTCTGATAAAATCTCCTTTCCGATTGTTTGGGGCATCTGGAAAAAAGCATATCTGGAGAAGAAAGAGTGAGTGTTACCATCAGTCCAGTGTCATGCCAACAATAAAGCATCCAGTGAATATTTCTGTGCATCTCAGCCAAGAGAGAGTGCTCACTCACAATTCTCCCTAAGAATACATCCATGAATAAAGAATGGTACCAAAACATAGTTCGAGAGCAACTTCTCCCAACCATCCAAGAACACTTTGGTGATGAACCATGTCTTTTCCATCATGATGGAGCACCTTACCATCAGGCAAAAGTCATAACTAAGGGGCTCAGGGAACAAAACATCAAAATTTTGGGTCCATGGCCAGGAAACTCCCCAGATCTTAATCCCATTGATACAGAAAAGCCCAAAATTCTGACGTACTCCAAGCTTTGATTACAAAATGAAATGTATGAATTGCTTTTAATTATACTGTCATTCTCAAAACCTTTGGCCACAGTTGTACTATTATTCCAAATATTTCTCTTTATTTTTGTTAAAGTGAATATGTGACAATGTTTTTGTTATTTTCACCCACCGCTCCTCTGTGGACCATCAGTGTGGACCACGACGCAGAGCACTGGGTTGACCCGAAGCTACTGAGACAGTGTAAGAATATAATTCATTTTCATAAAATTCTAAATCTGTGATGTGATATGTATGACAGATGGGTCCAAGTGTTTTAGAAATCTTAAACTATCCTTCAAATCCAAATATAAGTATCATGTTCACTATATAATTTTATTATTACTTATTTAGTCAGTGATTCATGTCACGATGTCCTCATGTATAAAAATAATGGACAGAAAGAGACAAAGACATGATCATGTGTAACCTTCAAGCTCAGACTGTGCTATGATGTATCCTGGTGTCATTGGGTGTTTCGGGTCTTGCGACATCAGACACCCTTGCCCAGGCGACCCGGTCGGGAGTGATCAGGCCCCGTCTTGTCCCAGTAACAACCTACAGATATGCTCTCTTAATACAGAGCTACCTCATGACTTTCTCTGCAGCTTCACTAGCGGATAGTATGATCCTCTTCCTTTCTGCCCGTGTTACCCAAGCAACCGAGGACTCTACAGAGTTAGCATCCTGCAAAGCCTCTACAGCAAACCTTTATGGGCTTGTAGAATGTCCTCCAGCCCCTGCCCCTGCCCTCCTCCACCAGTTCCTGCTACTTGGTATATTTCCTCTCCTTGGTTTCCTCAACCTGCTCATCCCAGGGTACTGTGAGTTCCAGCATGATCAGGTGTTTTGAAGCATCAGAGGTGATGATCGAGTCTGGCTGGAGAGATGTTATCACGATGTGCTGGGGGAAACTCAGCTGTTTTCCCAGTTCAACCTGCAGCTGCTAATCAGGGGTTGTCTGGGGGGAGATTCCTGATGTCTGTGGACGCACCTGGGTTTCTCTCCAGCTTTGATGAAGGGGATTGCCTTCTTTAGAGTGTGCTTGTGTTTGTTGGGGCTGTTGGTGATGACTGAGGCTATGCTCTCAGCATCTGCTTTGACCACCTGGTGGTGGCACCAGCGATAGTGACCATCAGCCAGGGTCTTTGCAGGGCCAAGCTCCAAGTTCTTTGATGGACTTCTGGATGACAGCAGAGTCTTTCAAGCTCAGGTTAAACTGCTTCATCAAGCTCTTGACTGGTTGCTCCATTATGGATGGGATCGTAGTTCCTGAGATTGAAAACCGGGTTATAAAAATTAAATTTTTCAGAATTTGCTTGTGCAATGATGCTTGACAATTACAAATAAATATTCGGTGTTGGGCATGGTATGATAATCTTTATAAAACGATTCAGTTCTTCTACCAGTGCTTGGGTCACGTTTCACAGAAATGAATGAGTGTACAGAGGAAATCAGATATTACACAACCTGCACTGGTTAGTCAACAGTCCTTGTGCGGTAGATTTGCAGTGTTCAACTTTATACAGGTATCACACATGGGAGAGAACTAATGAAACCAGAAGTTCACACACATATTTGAACAGCATCTCAAATGAGTATATGCAGTTACTGGGTAAAAACCTTAGACTGTATAGAGAATGCACAGACGTCACCTGTTTGTTCATGGATCAGAGCTGTACATCATACTAACCACGCCCCTACATCTTCCTCTTTGTGAAGCCTCATGTCTACTGAATGATGTTTTTTTTTTCCAGTTGGACCACCAGATCACAAACATCTGGTATATTTGAGTATTTCATGATTAAAAATTATGAATTATTTATTTTATTTTTTTCCTTTGGAGCCAGGATCTAGTGATATTGCAGGTTTTACACTTCTGCATTTGCTTCATCTATTTATATATACAGTCTGTGGTAAAAACCGACAAATACTACAAAGTAGTATTACAAATCAGCCAGCATTGTTTGTAGTTTGTTTTAAAAAAACATTGTTAGTGACCCAGAACCACACTCACATGTTAATCCTGTATCACTAATTAAACGTTTCTTCTGTTCCTGTTTACAGATGCCTGTGATCTGACACTGGACCCCAACACAGCAGGCCAGCATCTCATTCTCACTGAGGAAAACAAAAAGGCAACAGATGTCCGTGAGCTGCAATCATATGTCAAACACCAAGACAGATTTTGGTTGGACTTCCAGGTTTTGTGTGAACAGGGTCTGACAGGCCGCCATTACTGGGAGGTCGAGTGTGATTTAGCCGAGGTTGGTGTGGCGTATAGAAGTATGGACAGGGAGGGAGACGTCTCAACTGAATATAATTTAGGAAGAAATGAAAAATCTTGGTGCTGGACCTATTGGGGCATTTTTTATCATAACAATACCCGCCTAGAGTTTGTGGACCGTGCTACGAAATCATGTGTCATGGGAGTGTACTTGGACTGGCCAGCAGGTATTTTGTCCTTTTTTAAGGTCTTTCCTGATAGGCTTGTGCACCTGTACACTGAACGCACAACTTTCACTGAGCCACTCCATCCCGGCTTCAGTCTGGATAATGGATCCGTTTCCTTCTGTAAAATAAAGTAAAGAAAAATATTTACCACAGAGTATGGGCTGGGGTGATTTCAGGAAAATATCTAATTGTGTTTTTTTGTCTGACTGATATTGTGATTTGACATGCAAATTCATTTTGGTAAAGCTTCAGTTTCGTGACAGGGATGTACATTTTTTTTATGATAACTGTTGAAGATGATGACTGTTGATAGTCGTATACACAGGTACCTGGGAAACTTGTGATTAGGGAGCGAAGAGGAGCACTGGCTAGTATTGGCTAGTATGGCGGTGTCACAGGAGAAGAACATAATTTTATCCAGGGTCAGATGTGCTGCGTAATGCTTTTCTATATTGCAAACCTTTCTGATTAGCTAATTGCAATGTTTGAAACTGTGATTTCAATTTAAATTCAATTAATCGGTCAGCCCTACCACAGTCAACTACAAAGAGGTTACTAACTAAAACATGAACATTAACAAACAAAAGTTGGTAAAGAAGTTTAACAAGAACATTTATAAAAGTTCAGAGTTCACTGGCACAGGAAGGATTTGTGTACTCACTGATAATAATGCACTGAGGGGAGAAACTGTACAGATATCGTTCATAATTGCCATACAGTAGTATAATACAGGACATGCAATTATTAAGACTGGATTTAGATTTGACTGATGTTTATTATAAATGCTATATTCTTGTACTTTTATACAGTATGTCTGCACTTTTTTTTACCCTACCTTTTTTAAATTGTGAAGTAACCATATTTTCTGCACTATAAGGCGCATCAGATTATAAGGTGCACCTTCAATGAATGGCCTATTTTAAAACTGTTTTCATATATAAGCTGCACCGCATTATAAGGCGCATAGAATAGAAACTACAGTAGTGTCTGGGGTTGTGTTATCATCCATCTAGATGAAGCTGCGCTAAAGTGAATGTCAACAAAACAGTCAGATCAGTCAGTCAGTCAAACTTTATTAATAGAAAACAAACCAACGTTCTGACAACTCTGTTCACTCCAAAACAAACTAGTATATTCACAATACAGTACCGTACGTACCAGTAGCTCTTACCAGTATTTGCGCCGTCTTCGTTGAAAACAATGTATTTCCAACTCCATTTGTCACAGTTCAAAGCTACATGAACAGCTGTTTTATTTTTTTCTCCAAGGTAACGTCAGTGATGTAGTTTTATCTTTTACCAACAGCAAGGTACAACAGGTAGTGCAACTTTTTATCACG
>OOFC01020401.1:11162-28901 GCA_900323345.1 Pseudochromis fuscus
AAACAAAAAAAAAAAAAAAAAAATCAATAAAACAAGATTTTACTATCTATGGAGATCTGTTTTTTGCATTTAAAATATAATATGTAATGTGTTGCTTTCTTTTTCATCCATGTGAGTCCACCAGCCAATCCTGAATGAGCTACTTTTTACCAAAATATGCAGCACAATGATACAAATGATGCATTATGTCACTGAGCATGCGAGGCATTAGTGCTGCTTTCCATCTGCTTGTTCAAAAACTCTTATCAATGACCAGTGTATTTCCGCAGAGGGGATGCAATTTAAAAAAAAAAAAAAAAAAAGCATTGTACAGAAACACTTCCCGGCTCCATTCATTACTAATAATCCAGCTCTGATCTGAAATCATCTCTGAAGCTGCAATGGCAGGATAACTGAAGCTCGCCCTATGATGAGGTGTTTGCTGACACCTGCTGTCTCAAAGCATGAACTCACCTCTGGGAAAATAACTCACACCGGGAAATACTTTAAAGTACACTCGTGTTGCACTCTATGTATCATAAAAAAAGACAACTGGACTGCTGGAGGTTTATCTTAAGCTTTTTTATATATATATATAAACATTTGTATATTTTCATCCTTCCATATAAATCCCAAACACAACTGAATTAAAAAGCTCTATACAGAGAAGAAACAACCCAGAGAGCAGCAACACACACAGCTCGCTCATTTAAACACACATAAGAAAGGACAATTCAAACAAGGCATACGAGCAAAAAGGCTTAAATGGTGCCTGAGATTAAAAAATGTTTGCACTTGTGTACCAACGAGAAAATAAAAAATATAATACCCCTATTCCAGAATCTATAAATTAAAACATGGTGGATCTACGTGGACTTGCTTCCTCTCCAGTGTTTCACTATTTAAAAGGAGAAGATCGTGAACAACAAGACGTTTCGGTGCAAATTAGGATGTTTTTTTTTTTATAGCAGCAACTCTACTAAGGCTTCATCCTGCTCGGTGTTTAAACATACAGTGTGCCTACATTCATATTGCATTAATCATCTGTTTTTCTACTCTTTCAAGTCAACATATCTTTCTTAGAAGTGCAACTTAGCATGCAGCAATGGCACTGGTGCATAAATAAAATCCTTCTAAATTAAAATGTGTCCAGTGATGCAACTTATTACAATCATAAAGGAAGTTCGTCTGTGACATGGTGCGCTCCTAATCTGCTTTTATGCAAGTCAGCATGAGAGTTAAACAAGTTATTTATTCTCTAGCACCTCTGAACTGTCGGGTTCAGCAGCGGCCTCCGACATCTTCTCCGTGATAATATCTGCTGAGCTCGAGGGCTCAGAAGTTGTACCTTGCATCTCATCTGGGGTATTTGTGACACTTAGGTTCTCTGTGGCCACTTCAAGGCCAGAGGTGTCATCTGCATCGCCCCCTCCGATGGGAGAGGTGTCGGAGGTCAGATCTGTACCACGCTCCTGCTCGGTTTCCTGGTCGTCTGCTTCTTCTTTGCTCTCTGGAGATGAAGCTCTTAGGTCAACAGATGAATCGTCTGTGAAATGAAACCAGAAGATACAGTTACACTTTCTGTGCAGATATTTCAAAACAAACACTAGATGATCTGTTTCTTTATTATCTTCTCCCATTTATTTTGGCATCAGATCACATGAAGCAGAAAGGTTTTGCTGCTACATGTTCTGAGAGTTTGAGCTCATATTGCTGCATATCAGGCCACACACCCATGATAATTAGTCATAAGCAGGCCTGAGCTGTTTTATTTTCCACATCTTTAAAAAAAAAAGCTCTTTTGTTGCTATGTTATCTGTGTAATCTAAAACAAATAGTGTTTTCTAAACTTCTCCCGACTAGTTTTACTCTGCAGGAACAGAGAAACGATGCAGTAACTAAGCCATTAAATGAAGCCCGAACTGAGAGGCGTGTCAACAAAGCTGGTTTTAACTGTGCCCATTTTTCTTTTCAAGCAGGACGGCATTATAAGCACATAATGGCTGCTGTATAATTTAATCATCTGTAAAGTACTTACCCAAGCTACACTGATCACCTGAGTCATCTCCATAATTAGCAAACATGGAGCTGTGGCCTTCGTCATTGGTGGAAACCATGCCTGACAGATCAGGAGTGTTGGAGATATCTGAAAATAGCAAAGAAATAAAAATGGCCATTATTTACACACAACCAGGTCAGTTTGAGGAATATATCTTAAAACCAGATCTGGTTACCTTGCTCTGCTGCCTGCTGTGTGGGTGAGATAACGTGCAGATCCTCCACAAGTCCTTCGATTTGATTTAAACCTGTTTCACCAGACGGGCTGTGTTCAGCCACAGAAGGCACCTGAGGAGACAGGAGCAGAGATTACAAACATATCTACAAAAGAGTATTTATTAGGTAAACAGGAATAAGATGGGATAACCTGTAACTCTGTGCGGTCTACAGCAGCTTGCTCTTCACTAATGCCGTCAACCGTGGATTGAAGATCACTTTTGCTCTCGGTGTCGAGCTGAACTGGACGAGTTGGAATCCTGTGTAAGTAGCCGTAGCCGATTCCACAGCCTAAGCTACAATAGAGTACAGAGAAGACAATGTGTTTGTGCACATACTAGTGTACTATGCATCTTTGTAAAGAAAAAATAAATCAGTGCCAACCTTCCCTCTCCTCCCCATGCTCCATTTGGAGTCACCACTACTTCTCTGCACTGATCAGTCTGTGTGTTGTACACCAGCAGCTTCAAAGGTTTCCCCTCGTTGGCTTCGATCAAAGAAAAGAAATCCTCTGACTGCGAGGGGAACACAACAACAAAGAAGTTTAATTTTCATTCATGCTTATATTTTAAATAATAAATGTCAAATTTTGAATACAAGTAGACGACAAGAAATCTTACATCTTGTAACACCTGATCAGCTCCTACAATAAAGTCGTCATGTGCATAAAGCCCGGCCAGTGCTGCAGGAGAATTAGCTTCCACATCCTAAAAACAAAAAAAGAGAAGACACCTTGCTTCAAAACCACTGTCTGAATCTGACAAAATCTGAATTTTTATTTATTTTTTTGTAGGTAAGTGGAATTTCCTTGCAAATTTGGAAAACTAAGCCCAAAATAAAAGACTTACCAAGACATGCCACACGTTCTCATTGGCTCCTTCAAAGCTGCAGAAGCGGACACTAGCACCCAGCAAACCCTGACCGCCCCACATGTTGCTGGGTGTCACCTCCAGTTCTCTCACCCGCTGGGTTTTTGAGTTGTACACTTCAAGTCTAACGGCTTTTTCCATATTGGCCTTGAGGAGGTCTTTCAGCAAGTCGCTTTCTTTATTCTGGAGAAACAGAGGAATACAGGCTGTTTCACATGTGACAGTGCCAACGTGACATTCATGTAAAAAGAACATGAAATGAAATTATGGCCGCAGACTGTATGCCCACTTTTCCTGCTGAGGCTGTAATTCAAGCCTGGTGTTTAAATTTCATTGTGGGGGGAAAGAAAAATTGTCTGCCATGTTGGGTTTGCAGGAGAACACAGAACAGAAACACACAACACAGAAAGACACTAATGTAAAACACACCTAAAATCAAATCAAGGCAAATGCACATGCACATAGTCCAAGACTTTTTTGCAAAACTTAAATATTTGCTGTCATATTATGAAAGAAAAGCATGCAGCAAAGCAAAAGATTTGTCTGTGGTGTTTTACCTATTAACTATAAAGCTTAAAAATGACAAAATATGAGTCTTCAGGTCTCAGAAAACAATAAACCTCAGTTGTAAGTGACCTCACAATTGTAACTAAATGCAATTTTCAACATTTTTAAGTTTATATCTACATTCTGATGCATTTCCAAACATTCTGTATCTTCTATCGTTGAAATGCATAAAAATTCTGAGGTAATATCCCCGTTTTTAATATTGTTACCAAAAATGCCTTTACCCCTTGGATCATGCAGAACAATGATTGATTTCATCCTGCTTACAAGTCTGGTGTTTCCTATGGAGAGAATGAAGTCAAAGAATGGCTCCAGACCAGCTTTCTGAGCAGGTGAATCCACTTGAACCTGAAATGAAAAAAACAAACACTTGAAAAAATTAGGCTGAACTCATTAGAAAATAATAAAAGGTGTCCTGTCAGACTCATAACTCAGAGGAGAGGGTTCACCATACCCCCCACCTCATCAAATGAACAATGATCAGCTAACTGTATCTGCCTCAGTCCTGTATAACTGTTCCTTACATACAGGTTAATTTATTTTCTTATTCCCAGAGTACATACATACACACACACTCATACATATTTATCCTGTGAGATATGCCTTTTAGATTTCAGAAAGTGTGAATATTTACTAATATGTAGTCTCTGTTGTTTCTTTTTGTGTCTCTATTTTCTAGCTTTTACATTATATTCATTTTTCTTATACAAAACTGACTCGAAAAGCAATGCACACAAAAATTTCAATGTGCTTGGACTCTCCTGATTTATTCTATATACAGCCAATAGACACGCTGCTATTGTCGCCCCCGTGTGGCAACTTCAGATATGACAGCTCAGAATTTGGGGGTTTTCATTCAGATATTGCACCTTCCCCCTCTCTCATGGTTAATATGATATTATGTGGGATCTTTACTGTTTATCCTGCTCAGTACACGTGTCTACAGTGAGTACTAAACATTTACACTCTCAGTCAAAGCCCAGTAGCTTGGATATGTGCCAAATGCCACCTCATCATTGGGCGGACACCACGGTTTTACTATTTCCTGCACTTACAGAACAACCTGACAATCACAGTAACTCTTCAAAGAGAAACTTGTCAACAATTTCTGTTCAGCTCCGACGCAGTTAGCAAGTCACTGGGTTAAAAATAAGTAAAGAGTGAGATGTGACGGAACTAAACAGCCGCGGGATATATAACCTTGCACCACGTTACAACGTACCCCGTGGACATGGTATCCACTATTAGTCCCCCCGTCCGATAAAAACGAGCTCTGCGGCAGCCCCATTCTCTTCAACGAGTACTTTGCAGTAGTGCGGACTTAATGTCACTGAGGTAGAGTCGTGTTAAAAGTCATTACTAGGTGATATACACCGGCTTCCAGCTAGCTACAGCGCTAACAGATGAGAGGAGAGCAGGCGCTGGAGGGCTAGGCACAGCTAATAAATAAAGAGACCAGAAAAATCGAACTCGCACTGAGCTCGATGTGCTCAGCGTTTGATTAGCCGTCCTTCACGTTGTGTCCTACGGGGGTTGCCTAGTAACGGGTAACCCATTATAAGCGTTATATTCTCATTCATGAAAAAATGAGATTGTTCGTGTCATAATTGGATATTTAAGACAAAATGTTGCACATACAATATATTTCATTTTTCTAATTGTTTAAAAACAATAACTCTAAAAGGACGCGAATAAGTGCATTTTCATTTTGGCCGTAGAAATATCTGACGGAAGCAAAGATTGATTGATCTCGTGATCTCAAGTTCGATTTGTTTACTCGAGATGCCAAATGAAATGAAAACGAGATTGATTATCCAATAAGCAAAGTTTTTTCGAGGTTACGAAAAAAATCAATCAAAATCTCGAGAAATCCACTGAATATAACTCGTTATCACGGCAAAGGAAACAAAATGTATTTAATCATGTCCTTTTACTGTCTCATAGTTACATTTAGCTTTACTTTGAGTTTAGCTTTCCTTTCATTGCAAATATTATTTCTATAAGCATTTGTTCAATCTTTGCTTCCTTATTATTTCTATATGCAATGTGGCTCTGTGTGCATGTACTTTGTATAATTGCATAAGTGTCTTCCACTGAAATAAAAAATACATCTGTTGTTCCCAAATGGTTGTTGAATTAAGTCCCAAACTGTTAACAGACTGTGGAACATTTTCTTCTTCACATTGGCTACTGATCAGTTCAGACAGTTTATCTGTTGGGAAATTTGTGTTTGACTCACACCTTCCACAGATGGTTAAGTTGACTTTGCTTCAGTGTCTGCAGCCCATCTACAGACTGCACCTGTTCCTTTCCCACCATGATAAGAAATAAGTTTTCTCTTCTTCAAAGTCCACCAAGTTAATTAAAATGTGAATATACCATGTACAGAAATATGCATGCATTTTTTGGACACTAATGTTGTGGCTGATTACCACAGAAAAATATCACTCTTCCAGTTTGTTACCTAATGGTCAATAAAACACGACATGGTGGATCTTGAGTAATCCACATAGATTGCTGACATTGGCAGGTACCTCCAATGCTGCCTATTTTGGGGGCCTTTTTGAAGGTCTTCCAGTCTCAAGCTTGTATAAATAGTTAAAAGCTGCATCTAGTCCTCAGTGCTCCACCATGATTTGGCTTGTGGCTTTTCTGTCCTGCATTGGTAAGCTTACCATAATATATATGAAAAAATCCCAACTTAGGATAAAGGAAGTACCTCTATGTCTAAATAATAATAATTTACAATAGTTTTTTCTAGTAAGGATTTTGTGAACATTAACACATTTCTACCACTGTCTCTTCTGTTTGTGTTTTTGCTGAAGGACTCATTTGTGCTGAAGAACCATTCAACCACAAAGTGCACAATGAGAGGGTCATAGGAGGCAGCGATGCCAAACCCAACACCTGGAAATGGCAGGTAAAGCCTCAAAGCAACTCTCTTTTCTTTATTTATACACTAAATCTTTACAGGTGTGGCACTTTTACTCAGCTGACTCAATCATCAATGTAATAAACATTGAAACATTTACATTTGATGTATTTCTTTTGAAGAAAATAGAATCAGTATTAAACTACTTGGCCTCATGAATGAGCTCTAAAATTACATTACATTTTCCACCTTGTCTGTGTGTATTTGCATTTTTTTTTTTCAGGTTTCTCTGCAGTATGATTCCTACAATGATGGGTCATACTACCACATCTGTGGAGGCACCATCGTTGATAGTTTCTACATCATGACTGCTGCTCACTGCATCCTCAGGTTTGAGCTCTGACTACTGCTTCCTGATATTAATATAATCCAGTCATTTGTACATTTGAAACCAGTAATAGTCTCTTTTGATGCTTGCAGAGTTGAAAGATGAGTGGTAAGTAAGCAGTGTGTGTGTGGTTCTTTTCTTATGTGTCTGTTAGCTTGGAGCCCGGTCAGTACCGCGCGGTGGTGGGTGAATATAACCTGCGTGAGTATGACGGCAGTGAGCAGTTCAAACGTGTGGAGAGGGTCATCGTGCATCCCGCCTGGACTGGTGATCTTGGCAAAGGGTAAAGTGGCACTATGTCTCGAAAGAATCAAACTGTTTAAAATAAAATGCAATTTATTGACAACATTGGTCCTGGGAGATAGTTGCAAGTGGAGGGAGAATCACATATATTCACACTGACAAGTGAAAACAATCCCTGTACCTCACACCCAGATGGGAACAGAACAGACTGTTCACCTCCAGTTCACTTCTAAAAGTTGTCTGTCATCCAAAAGGAGCACTACTTATGATAAAACTCATTGTTTTTTGCTCTTAGAAATGATATTGCTATCTTGAAACTGGCTGATCCTGTGTATGACAACGGTTACGTGGCTATCGCTGACCTTCCCTATGAAGGGCAGATGCTGCCTCATGGCTTCACCTGTTACATCACTGGCTGGGGATTACTTGACCGTGAGTAGACTCAAAGATACAAAATGCATTGTATGTGACATAGAAATAATTACACTCTTTCTTCGCCGCCTCAGATTATGGGAGCACCCCTGACAAACTGCAGGTGGCTCCCATCAATGTGGTGGAGCATTCAGTCTGCTCCCAGCCTGAGTGGTGGGGCAGCATTGCTCTGAGAACCATGGTGTGTGCTGGAGGAGATGGGATCATATCCGGCTGCCAGGTACAGAATTTAATGAAACCAGCTACCTTTTTCTAAAGCAAGAAATATCAGAAAAAAAACAGAAAACAAAGCAGATATTTACATTTTCATGGAGATAAAATGAGATTGTAGCTTCCTGCTTTCTTAAGAATGAACCTTGTGAGTCAGAGAGGTGGTGCCCTCCTTGTCATTGCACGATCTGTACTCATTGCTGCCTGTCCCAGGGCGACTCTGGAGGTCCCCTGAACTGCATGACTGACGGAGTCTGGAGAGTCCACGGTGTTGTCAGTTATGGTCCAGCTGGCATGTGCAACCAGGTGTCCAAACCCACCGTGTTCACCAGAGTGTCCTCCTTCCTGGACTGGATATTTTCAGTAAGCTATGTGATGCTATGAGCCCACAATGACTGGAGTGATGGATTAATTTAGAAAATGTTTAATTTTTTTACTTCTTTGTTGTTATTTTTTTCAGGTTATGAGTGGTTAGAGGACATATCGGTTTCCTCAAGGTGCCTATTGGAGCCTGTGAAATAAAATTCATGAGCATTTCAAGCCGTTTGTGTTTTATGTGCCTGCAGTTCTTAAATCAGCCACACGGGTGCGCCAGTGAGCCGTGTTTTCTCCAAACACCACAGATTTTTCTTGGAATTTCTTATATTTCTCGTCACTCCTGTACTTTCCCACAGTCTCAGAAATGTATTGAATAGAGTGTTTGTTGGTGCACTTTGCAAACAGCCAACATACACAGAGGGCACAATTAAAGCCTCATTGGCTGAATGCTGACAATGTGGTTACAATTCGGATCTCCTGTCCAGGCTACGGCCCTGGATGATGGAAAATTCCTGAAGACCAAAGCAAACAGACTTCTATCAGATTAAAAAAAGGTTCAAGAGGCACAGATATAAATCTTTTTTGATGTTGCTGGAATCAAAGAAAGCCAGATGACTCTTGCAGTGCCTACCTAAAGACTGCGTCCTAACAAGAACCACACTTTTTTAATTGTGGCCAAATGTATGCAGGCGCAGACTCGATATTTCCTCTTTGTCTGGAATTTCTGGCCATATGTTTGTGGTGGTAGTCAGGAGACTTACAGCATGACATCACATAAAGTGTTTTTCTCCTAACCATGGAGACCAAAAACCACAGATGAATTCCAGCGGTTTACAAGCAAAAGTATCATTCGTTCCAGTGCATCTAAGGTGAAATATAGATTAATATTATGGAAACATATGACGGTTGTGAATTGTTCCACCACAGAATTTTTACAGTGTTTTCAGGTAGGACGCCAAGATGAGATCAAATAAATCAAAGACAGCAGCTGTATTAGTATATCTGCGTATCCCCAGCCTATGAATCTGAAGTTCACAGAAGCAGCAGAGGTTTATTATCGGTCATAAAAGCAGTGGTTTAAAGTAACAATATGCATTTACTCAAGTACTACTCTTAAAGGTAGGCTGAAGATAGATGTACTTTATGGTCTTTTATAACTTTATACTTCTACTTGATAATATTTCTGAAGGAAATGTACTTTTTACGGAACAAAAATTAATCAGTAACCACAGGCACTAATTGACTGTTCAGATTTTACATAGTGTTATATAATGAACTGGCTTGCTATAAAAAAACACATCTTTCTCTAGTCGTGCTCCAAAATGACTTGTGTCCTACTGCTTGTATTTAAGTATTTCTACTTTTCCTGAATTCCTTGTCCATCACTGCATAAAGTTTAACGAACCAGCACATGACAAAACAACAAAGTCAAGCATTTAGAAAATGTTTTTTTATTATTATTTGGAGGGACAGGCTGTCAAAATGGCTTAGATGAAAGAAACTGTTTTTGAACAGCAGGTTAATGTGTGAATATGTAAAAAATAAAGCAGCTTTGTTTGCTCTGCAGGACCATTCAAGCAGAAATATGTACAACACAAAAGGCAAAAAGTAAGACACATTTTTTTTGAAAACAAAATAAACTGTACTGTAATACATTACATTAATAAACACTCACTGTTGCCGTTTCTTCATGAGATTTGATGTTTTATACAAGAGAAACAAATGCTTGCTTGCAAAAAAATTAGTTCCCTCTTCATGGCATAAGAACATATATCGGATGGATTTCAAAGTAATCAAAAGGCAAAAAGCGAATAATACATTTCCAATGTGCAGTCTGCACTTCTCAAAGTATACAATTAATCAGAACAAGTTTTAACAAACAGGACCTGCATGCATAATTCCTAAAGGGTCCAGAAAGGCTGTTGAAACAGCTGTAGAAAGGGTGAGATATGTACATCAACTCTCTAGTGTCCCTCAGTCTTCACACAGGTGACAACACAATCACCTTTGAAAGGTCTTGTTCTACAATTAATGAGGCAACTCTTCAATTTTCAGGGTTTGTGTGAGCGATAAAAATTGTATAATATATGCAGTTTTTATCCACAAAAACCCTTTTACATGTGTAATTTATAACATATTGTAACCCAAGTCACAGACTTCCAAAAAATTCAGAGTACAATCAAATTGATCTTTGCAATTTACTTAGTTTTAGTGGCATTTCTCTAAGATATCTAACCATAAGGCTGCCTATTAAAAATACTTCAGAATGCTGGAGAGCAATAACCTTCATAAGTATACATTTCTCTATAATTCATATATTACAAAGGTTGTCCCAGATTGAAAATTACTCATTTCGCTTTCTTAATAAAATATTCAATTTGTCAGTGATTAGAATTCTTTTGTCATTCTACATAAATTAGTTACAAAATATTAGTGTAATTTTTCTATGGTTATATTATAGGCAGCGATACAATAGACCCATAATTTAGTTTCAGTGATTAGGGAGATTCCACAGTTTTCAGTCCCAAAGCTTAAATGGAAGCCCTGTGCACACACCATTGGCAGGCATGGCTCCCCTGATAAGCAGGCACATCCAGTAAACTTTACAACAGCCCATTTTATTGCCAAAATGTCTTAAATTAAATAACTAATGAAATAATGACATAATAAGTTACCAAAGAAAAAAAAAAAGTTATAAGAGAATAGATATTAAATACTTTCTGATGGACTTGTGGTCCCGTTTCCCATAACGATGCCTAAACGTGATATGGAAAAAAGGAAGGAAGATTGCACTTTCAGGTGAAAATATCAAACCACAGTGCTGCTTGAGTGAAAGTTAGGCTTTATCTGAAATAAATAAAATAAAATCATAAAGGAAATAATTTAAAACAAAAGTAATGAAGACAATACAGCTACAGCTTTTAATGGTATGAGCATTATTTCTAGTTACCCAGCTCATAAATATGGAACTCCATAATTTAGCGTTGAACTGTTGAATCGATCCCATACGACCAAAACAATGCCTATTCATACATAACTATTTTCACAGATAAAGTGCTGATCGAGGAGCTTTTAGGGATTTGTTTTTTTTTTGTGTACCATATGAGACCTTGGGAAAGATCTCGAGGAGAAAGAGTCCGCTAGCTTCAGGATCGAACACAGGGAGGACCCCGCCTGCTCAAGTCGTCTGGGGCGTGAACCCAAAGGGAGGACGTGAACAGCACTATGTTGCGATTTGACTCGGGTTTCATATGAAGGCCATCACAGCAATGGTCACCATACATTGCCTCCAAAAGCTAGAAAGCTAGAAAAATATCCCTGAGGTGCACATTCAGCTGTGTTGAGATTCCCAACCTGGCCCCAGTTAAGGTTGATTCCCGTTTAGCATATGGTTGGTGATCTTGGTTTGGTTAAAAAAGCTTTCTTAGGAATTGAGAGCCATCATTGGTTTCTATGGGCCTGGTCAAATTGATCTCTTGTTTTCACTGTTATAACACTAGCTGCCATCTCACACAGCAATAATCCCAAACTGCTTTGCTAACATTTTGAAGGCAAGTCTGGAATTTGAACATTTTTTTTTATATATGTAGGCAAGAGGGAAATCACAGCTTCCTCCAACACGTTGACATCTTATGTGCATTTTCAGTCCCCTCCCAAACCCTCTGGTTTTCTTGCACTTGTCCGCAAATGTTCACGTTTCATCAAACTTTCACAGACTCCATCACAGACAATTTCATGGCTTCCTCCAACAGCTGATTGTCTGTAAATGTGGCGGGCGGCTCTGGGACGGACTCTGAAAGGCCAATCAGCGACTCCAGGAGGCAGGTCCCAGGGTCACTAGCTGCAGGGAAACTGGGGTAACTAGGCAACTGAAACTGAAAAAAGTTGTCCATGTGCTCGTACTCCTTGAGGGAGTTGTAAAGTGAGCTGGGCCCCAAACAGGGGAAGCCATCAAAGAACTCCAGGTCTGACTCAGAGGAGAGGCTCAGGTCCATGTTGTAGCTCGCCGAGCGATCAATGGTCGGAGAGGGCGTGTGTGGCACACTACTGCTGTGGAACAGGGCGTTTCCCTGGTTGGCGTTCTCGTCCAAAAGTTCTGAAATGGCCGTCGCTCGATTGTCTGTGTGATCGTCCAACAGTGCAGCGTCTATATTGTCATTCTCGTCAGCAAAGTCCACCATGCTAAAGCTCCTGAAAGCCTCTGTAGATGGTTGCTGCTCTTGCTGTTGATCTGGACAACAAGTGTCTTTACTGTTCTTATCCCCGCCGTCCCTGCTGCTCCTCGAGCAGTTCTCCGTGTCGTTGAAACAGAGTATGCGGCTCAGGCCCTTCTCGTCCACGTCCAGCTGAGTGCGATGCTCGCACGGACTCTCGCCTACCTCCGAGTCCTCGCTCTGACCTGAAGAGTCCGATAAGTCCGTCATGTCGCTGCTGCAACTGTTCTCTCCAGCTGCTGCCAGTTCTGAGCTAAAAGGGAAGGAGGGCACTGCTGGTAGGGGGGCGGCGGTGGTGGTGGTGGTGGCACCTGTCGTGTTCTCCTCCTCCTCCTCCTCCGTGCTGGACTGCTCCTCCAGCCTCTTCTCCAGCTCCAGCTTCATGATAGTGTGGATGTAATGCGTCTGTACCCTGGTGGAGTTGAACTCGATGCGACCCTCTGTGTTTCCACAGCCGTCCTTGGTGCAGCCACATGGGAAAGAGGAATGATCCATCTACAGGAAACAAAAGAAATTCTTAGATTACTCATTTCCATATTCATGTAACAGGAACTTACAATGTTTGGGTGTCCATGAGGGTTTTTATTTTCCTGTTCTCACCTGACATTTGATGCCAGCCAGGCTGCAGCTACACGTCTCCGGCTCGCAGAAGCCCTGGCAGTCACAGCCACAGTTCTCCCTGGAGATCCTCAGTTCATGCAGCTGCCTCTTCTCCTCCTTGTCGATCTTCTTCACACCGGCTGCTTTGAGCAGTGCATAGCGCCGTTTAGACGGGTAAGGCTGGAGGAACGAGCCCTCGTCCAGGTTGGCTCCACTGATGTCGATGTCCTGCTCGGGGATGTCGTCCACCGTCAGCCGCTCGGCCTCCTCATTCTCTTGGGTTCCGTTCTTCGTCAGCTAAAAATGAACAAAGGGAATGAGTTTAGCTTTATAGATTTTTACCCGCAACTCAAACATTTCTATGTAAGCGTTCGCTCACCTTCAGTTTGAGAGCCTCCAGCCTCTCCTCCCTGAGTCTGTTCAGGAACTTTTCCCGGCGAAGGTGCCGCTGCTCCACCGCGAACTCCGCGAGGGTGTACGTGCGGAGCGCGCTGTGGCGCTGCATCATGCCGAGAGTGCATCCTCCTCGACTGGGAACACTGGTGAAGCCCTGGCACCGAGGGAAGAAGAACACCGTCACCTGGTCAAACGTCACATTTCCCCGTCGTGGCCTCTTGGATTTCTTTAGGATGGACGTCGCTGTGGAAGCAGAAGGAGACAGGATTAGAAATGTGGATTGCTGTATCATGTTGTGCCACTAGATGGTGCAATGCTCCACCGGTTAAACTCCTGAGAGGTGTGCAAATGCTGCTGAACACACTGTAAAAGGACACCCCTCTGATTCATTGCCCTAGCCTTATCATGTACCCAATTAAAAGACACTGCTAACAGGAGTGCAACACACTTACATCCTGTAAAGTGAAACCCAAACGACTAAGAATCCATTTAGCTTTTGTTTCTTGTTCTGCTGTGCGACAAAAACCGCCCAGCCCAGGAATTTCCCTTTGGTGGCCAGCACAGTGGAGGAAGCAGAACTGCCAGGATCACACACTGGTGAGTAAATGCTTGGGGCTTCCAGATGGTGTGGAGGGTGGAAGTGTAGCTCTCTGGACAGGAATAAAAACCGGCCCACCCTGGTCTCCCTGCAAGCTGACAATCCCCTCAAATGGCCCAGAAACTGAGAGGAGTCAAAGGTCGTCCCTCTGTTTAAAACATTCAGGACCCCACAGCAATAAGCCAGTTTTCTATACACGGACAAATACAATAAAACCATATAGGAATCAAAGTGAAACCACATGTGGGAAAGACCAACAGTTATTCAAGCTTTATTACAAATTCCTCCACCCAGCAACACAACTTTTCAGCCTCTCAGACAAGAAACTTTTTCCTCTGCTTCACCTACTAAAGATTTTTTTAAAGGATGATCGTCCACAACCCACATGTGTTGGGTATTACCTTTATTATGTGGCGGGGAAACTCCTTGTAGATTCCCCATTTTCTCAGCCAAATTATTGTGACACACCCTGAACAACTGGCCTCGGACGTCACGAAAGCCAAACTGGGAATTTGGCGTGATAGCTGAACCTCAGAGGTAAATGGTAAAGTTTTACCTCCACACAGGTAACAACCACACAATCCCCTCACTGTGTCGTCTAATCTGCTGCGAGAGGTGATACAGATGAAACAAACTGCCAGGTTCAGCTTCACATCCATCAAATCCAGTCAGGCTTATGACACCCACAGGAGACAAATGACACCTTCTCTCCTGCTTCGAGAAGAGATCGCTCTGCTGGCTGTTTTTTTCCCCCCTCCATTTCACAATGGCAAACAACTTTCTGTCCAACAAAAACACTGGATTATAATGCTTCACCCAATCTGCTCTCCTAGAAGTGTCTGCATGCCCTTTTTTTTCTCAATTGTCCTCCACCCCCTCCCTCCTCCTTTTTGTATCCCTTCACCCAGCCTCTTTCAGCACCTGTGCTGGGTGCACGCCCGGGCTTCAGACAAGGCTCTGTGTGTTCTCAGCCTTGGCAACCTGCCATGCTTCTCTTCCTGGCTTCCTGCCCCACCATCCTGGAAACCTCACAACTGTTTGCCCCCATCTCCTGTACACCAGAATCCCTCTCCAGCCCCCGGCCGGTCCCCTGAAGGCCGGCGAACGCACCCAGCGTCCAGACAACAAACACCCCGAAGCTCCTCGACCTCGCGACTCCCACAAGGGAAAGGTGAGGGTCCGTGTGTCTCCGAGGCTCAGGGAGGAAGGTGGAGATGGAGCCAAGGTGAGCAGCCACTGCATAATGCGATTAGCCATTTTGCAGCTTTAGGGCATGAAATCAAAAGAGGTATTCATTGCAGAAGTCTGAAATCATTTCTGTGAAGTGTTTCATGGGCTGCCAGCTGCCTAAATTCCTTAACCTCTCTCCTATTTTTATGGGTTTGTTATCAGAGCCTCCACGGATGTTGAAGACAAGGTGAGAGGAGGCATTAAAAAAAAGCATGTACCATCAGCTCTTCGAAGATTTAGTGTTGCTGGGAAAGGACACTCACTGTTGAAATTTGTTGCTGGGGAGCTGGGGTTGCTGGGAGTGGAATCCAGGGTGTCCGAGTAGCAGCTCTCCCCCTCCGAGTCCCAGCCTGAGCAGGCAGAGGAGAGGGAAGAGGGTGAGGGTGAGGAGTAGCAGGGGTCCTCATCCACCTCCTCAAACTTCCTCTTGAGAAGCCCACTCATGGCGTTAGTGTGAACAATCTGCAGGACGGAGCAGAGACAGGGGTTATTAGCAAATTATTCGCGCTTACTCAAACAGCAGTTTCATTCCAATCAGGAAAATACATCAACGTTATCTGCATGTTGCACGGCGGCTTCTGCACACACAGGCTTTTTACAGCGTCACTGGCACAAGTGAGTCTTGTGCTCGGCCATGTGAGGACTGTATGCATCCCCGGGTCTCACTCAGCTGAGAGTGGGAGTTACCAATGGCACAGGAAGCAATCAATCAGTCCCATTCGCCTAAGTCAACAATTAGTGGACCCTTCACCCTCTTCCAAATCCCATCAGCTCAGCAAATGCATTGATTAGAGACGAGACCGAACAAAGGTGACCCAATCAACTAGCCATAGACGTTTAATTTCAATCATTCTGCTCAGGCAGCCTTCACAATCAAATATGCAACCCCAACCCAGGCCAATTTGCCACTTGTCCTGATTAATGCTTTCACATGCAACTCATAGTATATAAATGTGCAGCTATGCATGGCCAAGATGTTTTGTTATGCAACTCCTGCATTTCTTCAGAGCTCCCATGTGAGAGGCTGCTGGTTCAGCAATAGAAACAATCAATCCTTTGAGAGAGACGGGCAAAAAAAAAAAAAAACAGATGATCACCGGTTACAGCTCTCAAGAAGAAGGAATACCCTCGAATCTTTCAAAATATTGCCTCAAATCTGTGAAACCTTTTCCATGTACAAGCTTTGTTGATGAGTTTATTTATTTTTTACTCAATTAATAACACTCTCAAAGCTCCACTCAATCTCCAGCTTGTTTCAGGAAAAAAAAAAAAAGACAGAAACCACTGGCATGAAAAATTAACACATTCAAGAGAAGGAAGGTTGCAGCTTGTGTGTTTTATAGTCATGGGATACAGATGTGTCACGTAGCTTTTAAGAAACGATCTACGATGGCGGCTGTCAGACAGGACAGGTCATCACCATAGTCCGAGGCCGTGGGACGAGGAGGGAAGACATGACTAGGCTCCACTCCAGCACAGACACTCCCTACGATGATGTGGACTGGGAGAGGAGGCTTTTACTTTACCCATAAAGAGATCATTTCACCATGAAACTGTTTACCGTCTTTGGATTCGCAGCCAAATCACTTGCAGCTGTTGCAGCTCGAGCATGTTGTGTATTCACTGCACTTTTGGGGTATTTTTAGCTGTGTTTGTGCAAATATTTTCTTGGTAATACCTATAATTTAGTAAACAGTTTTCACAGTCAAAGGTAATTTTTGCACTATTTCGGTTTGTCGGCTTGATAGATTTTTTTGGGCTAATTACAGAGTGTGGATCTTTACCTTGGCATCAAGTTCAATTTAAGTCCTAACTGTGTCAAGCTGTCCTGTCGACAGGCTCAACATTCACCACCAATCTGCAGCAGACAGCTAAATGTGCCAAAGGCGGGATACATCAGAAATCCTCCAATGACTTTATAGGTGCTGTAACTCCATGTGCGACCTGCATGCCTGGCTTGTTGTAACAGGATGTTATGCAAGTGTCAGCACCAGAAGAATAGAAAAAAAAAAAATCTAAGGAGGGGGTCATTTTCTGCATGCAACAGGGAACAATTATGCAAAACCAGTCCTCCTTTTGACAAGGATAAAGGCGGAGTCAGAGTCAAGGGCAAGAGGTTGACACCTTTGTATAGGCAGTGGGGGCAGCTTTGCAGCTGTGCAGAGGGCTATTGTTATTGCTGCAGTCAGATATTGTTGTCCCCTGTGCACGTATGATGAATGAATCACCTTGCAATAGGTCAAGCAGCCTCATACTGTCTCTGCAACAAACAAAAAGGCTTCCTCCACACTGTAGCCACCTCAGCGCCTCACTGTGCTTTACATCACTGGAACCAATGAGAAAACACGGCACTGCATTTTCATCCATCAACTCACTCGAGCACAAAATAATCTCCAAATGGCTTTCACAGCTACTAATATCACCACATCTTGGGATTTGCCTTGAAACAATTTAGAAACACCTGGGTGCTGCATCTGTTGCTTATGTGTTCACTTATCAGACAACATGTGTGTTGTTAGCGCTGCAGAATACATATCCCTGCTAAAAAA
>OOFC01020401.1:28921-39864 GCA_900323345.1 Pseudochromis fuscus
TGCTAAAAAAAAAAAAAAGGAAGAAGAAGAGCACACAAAGGTTCACCTTACATTTTTGCCATAACTCCCGCCCCCCAATTCTTTGCAAAAAAAAAAAAAATGAAAACAAAGCTGTGAGGCATCCTCAAGGGAGTGCATAGCGCCAGCTAAGCAAAGTCTTTTTAATTAAAAGCTGCAGTGAGGCAGAAGTGGGAGGTGGGGAGAGAGGTGGGGAGGGGGGGGCAGTGGTGTCAGAACTGGGTCATTGTCTCTTGACTGCAGTCTACCTGACACATTGATTTGTTAATCCTGTTCAACGGGCAGAAACAATGGTGAGAGGTTAATCCTGGCAAGGGGACGGCTTGTAGTCAATCTGGAGCTTCTCAGCCTGCTCAGCCACTGCACCCACAGAACAAGGCCAAGAGAGCACAGAGAGCCAATGGAACAAGGGACCGGGGGTAAAAAAGACAACATCGCGCAATGACTCATTTGCAAAAGGGTGGAGGGAGAGGGGAAAAAAGAACAAAGATAAAAGAGAGGAATTCAGAGCTGGCTCCTCAAGAAAGCAGTGCCTGTGAATGTCTGCTCTAAATGGAGAATGGATGTGATCGGACAGCCGAGCCAGAGAGGGAGCACAGCATGTTTTCAGCACGCACTAAATTATGCATCACTGTCATTCCATCAACCGCACACAGGCAGGCAGATAAAGGACGCATCCACTGAGGTGCTCCCCAGCCAGTTGTCACAGAGTTGGGAAGATAAATCTCTGGCGAGGAGATTTGTCACCAGAAGCACTACACAGCTCAAGTCAGATGCATAACTATGTCAGTCGAATAAGATTATCTTGATACATGCAGCTACAGGCTGTTCATATTACTTCACAATCCTAATTTATTTCTATTTTAACTACAGACAACTTCTCAAATCCTTTTTTAAGTAGCCTTAGATTTTTTTTTAGATGTAAAAAGGCTGCAGTTACTTTTACTAAATAAGATCCATTACATTGCTCAACTTCTTAAACAAGCACTGCTCTCAATCTCGCCAATTTATCAAAAGTCACTTATTTTTTCAGGAGATGTAATCAGAAGCAGAAAAATGAGAAAAAAGCCTATCGCCGGACATGCAGCGACATCAACTAGCAGCCTGTTTAAACTGCCTCTGTGCACCCTGCAGCCCAACAGGACAAGTCACAGTTGACTTTGCCCCCTTGCACTGCCTGTCCAGCCCCTCTGCAGCTGATAACAGTGTGGGTGGGAGCGACAAGTCGCACTAATCTTAGCCAGCCGAGAGCATTTACATGGCACACTGACAACCTTGTGCAGTGTCTGAATGACTGACTGAGTGCTCATAAAATGTGATAATGATGAGCCTGGGAGTCCTCCTGTGTGTGTGGAGCCGTGTCTGGGCAGGTCGTCCCCCCCACCCACCAGCCTTCAAGGTACTGCACCTCTCACTTCCAGCTCCGTCACCGAGAAGACAGAGGTAATTGATCAGAGCCATCAAGGTGACGGTGGGCTGGATTCCAGCTCGTGCATAGCAGCTGGGGAAACACTGGCTCATTTCTTCAACTCAGCTGTGAAGTCAGAAGCGCTCCACCTGCTGGAACAATGCAGAGAGAGCTGCTGCTGCTGCTGCTGCTGCTGCTTTTTCAGCCCCTCTATGAGCCTGTTGTTCTCACTGGAGCCCAGAGCTCGCTGCGACTCTGCCACAGAAACATTCTGTTCCTCTGCTTCGACCCGTGCACACACTGATTCCAAAAAGGAGAGGTAGTGGGAAGAAGGAGGGAGGATTGTACAAAACAAATAAATAATGTCATGTCTCCAAGCCACAGGAATTTCATTCTGGCAGCGCCGCGCTCGCTGTAATAGTGGGAGAAGAACACAGGCTCTATCTAACCCAGATGTGTTTTCTACTGCTAACCACTGGAAAGTCCTGATCCCTCAGGGCACTTCAGAGAGAGAGAGAGAGAGAGTTACCTTTCCTAGCTACACCTGACAGGGTATTAGCTTGCACGTGGACCTCACATGCCCTCAGCTGTCATTAATCTACCATGCAGGACAAACTTGAATGGCCAGGTGATGCCTGCACAAGGACTGATTTGGGTTAGTTTACTCTCAGTTTGAGTCAAAAGCAAGGCTAAAAACAGATTCTCTTTAATTCCTTGGAAAGGTGTGGCTGTCGCTATCCACACGCAGAGATCAAAGAAGCAAAAATATGCAGCAGTGATTTTCTTCTTTTGACAGATTTTTTTTTTTTTTTTACGGATCAGAAACTATGCAGGAAACTTGAGAAAATCTCTTTTGCATAACAGCCTGCAAGTCGAAAACATGCAGCTTTGGGTGTGTGTTAGTGTGGAGGAAGGGAGGAGGAGGAGGAGGAGGAGGAGGAGGTTGTGGGTTCAGGGGTCGTGCTCCAGTCTGGGACACTTGCTGTATGGAATGCTGGGAGAGGACAAAGCAGATGGGAGCTCTCTGCTGCTGTGTTGGAGACTGTCAGCAGGCTCCCTGTTAAAACCCCCACCTCCCTCGCTCCTCTCTCGTCTCCAGGCACAAAAGCGTGGGGCCATCCTGCGTGACCAAAATGAAGCAGGCACAGACAACCTTGTCTGAACCCAGCATGCTGCTGCCGCTGCCGCCTCTCCCAGCTGGGGAGACAGATACTAAAAGTGTGCATGAGCTTCCTGAGGTTGTGAAACATACACTGCAGTGCACAGGAAGAGGCCATCCAGATTATCTGTGCTGTGTCTGACAGCTGCAGGCACCACAAGGTTAGCTTAGTGCAGGATCACATGATAGAGATGAGGAGAGTTAGGAGGTATGGATGGTATTTTGTTGTGCACTAAATTCCTTTAAATATTGCACAGAGCTTTTGTTGCCTTGATGTCATTCAGGGGAGTTTTCACGTGAAGGCAACAACAGGACACTTATTATTTGCAGAGGACAAAATAAAATGTGAGCTAAAATGGAAAATGAGGTTATATAAGTGGAGATAGAGAGTTATTTAACATCTTTGAACATTCCTGGGATGTGCATGCCACAGGAAATGCACAGCACCAAGTGTTATATTCCTCCTCAGTAAACAAAGGATCATTCAGTTCTCTGTAGCCTAATTCCAGGAAACATGATTCCAAAAATGATCCGGGTGAGGTCGCGCGAGAGACGATTAGATTGATTCAGTCGCTTTTTATCAAAAACAGATACAGTCTCGCCTTTAAAAAAAATGAAACACAAGAGCCTCGGACGCTAGTGTCACAACTGAAAAATGCATTAATAAACAGCCTCGGGTGATAATAATAATAAATTCTTTAAACAGCAAACCCGATCGCTGCTGATGCAGAAATTAAATCACCACAAACTTTAGTCGTTTGTGTATCAAAAATGACCGCATATGAGAAGAAATCCCTCTCGTGCTGTTAAGGAAAATCTCCAATTCAAACAATGAAGGAGCTCAACATTCCGCACCTGGCGCACTGCTTTATAAGCGGTACCTGCACGAGACACACACACAAAATCAATCATCAATCAAAAATCAATGATTGAATGTGGCCGAACACGCGCGTCGTGAGGCTCCAGCCAGCCCCGGTCCCCCCGCTGACCCGATCATTCCTCATGATTAATGCTAATACTAATGACAGCGGCCCCTGTCAGCTGTGCGCTCAGATGTAGTTGCCTTCAGGAGTCGCTCTAGTTACAAGAGGCGCACCAGCACCGCTGAGGTGAACAAGAACAACTCCACACGGGCTCAATACACAAAGCCGACCTCATCAACAGTTCACATAAATGAATCCACAACCGAAAACAACACCGTAAAGTACAAGCCACCCTGGTGTGAGCTGCTAAGTTTCACCGATAACAACAATTAAAAAAAAAACCTTGAATAATCAGTGATCGATTGATAAATCAATGAAGCAGATTGTTGGAATCTCGCCTAAATCAACAAATCGTTTTTTATTATTATTATTACTCCTCTGCCCTTATCAGCTGGTGATCACCTGTGTGTGTAAACTGTTAATTAGTTCAAAGTCACTCCAACAAGCAGGATTCATAATAAAGCGTCAAGTTAAACGACTGAATGTAAAGTGGTTTAAAAATTAAAAGGAAATCCAGCAAATACAAACCAGTCACCGTTCAGGAAAAGAAGCATTTCTCACAAACGGGGCATTTAAATGACTCCGACACACGAGAAAGAACATTCAAACTATTTGGCTTTCCTCCTCCGCTGAGGTTAAACACATAAATTACCGCTGTTCAATAACCCCGACAGCGAACTCCCGATCCCCCCTGTTTGTACTCACCACCAATTCAAGTATCCGATCACCATTAGTGACAAAATATCGCCGGGGTGAACAGTCGAAGCGGTAACAGTGTAAGTAATCCAAATGGCACGAATAAATACAGCGCTTATCCCCCGCATATACACACAGCCTGTCGGTGCTATTGTCTGCGTCTCTGCGCCGCACGGGGCTCCGTACCAGCTGAAGCGCTTCCCTTGTCTGTAGCAGACTGCCGAGAAGCGCAGCCTTTTTCGTCAGTGGAAAACTCCCTCCTGGCGTCTGGTCTGACGCAGGCGGTGACACAGGGAGGCTGCCCACGCCGCTTCCTGCCTGCCTGTCCTCCCGTGTTACTGTACCCCTACTACCTGCCTGAGAAATGAGGCTACATGTAGTCACCTATTGTATGAATATTAATAGTGGTGATAATGAATGTGGCGGATAGTAAAATTAAAAAACGCACATCTGAACTCTCAGTGAGCCTCTGGTGGTGAGTTTGTGAAGTATTTTACACTAGATAGATAGATAGATAGATAGATAGATAGATAGATAGATAGATAGATATGGCTAAAAACAACACAGTGTTAAGAAAAATGATAAAATACTGGATAAAATCATGAAAATGTTGAGTGAAAAGATTAAAATGTTTAGTGAAACACACATTTTGGGCAAAAACCTACTGAGTTAAATCAACCCAGTTAACAACACAGCATTTTTAATGTGAAGTACAAGCTTTAAATGTCCTTTAAAAGTTAAGTCACCAACTTTTTGTACCATAATTTAGGTTAGGATGTGCCAGAAAGGGACCACAGATAGATAGATAGATAGATTTACATATAATTTCATTTGATTTTTGTGTTTTTAGTGTTTAAAGAAGGATTTAAAACAACGAAACTGACAAAAACACATTTATTCACTGTCTTTGTTGTTAAAAGTTCTGTATGCAACATGTCTCCCAGTTACACAGCCATGCTTCATTAATTGTCTCATTAATTGTGTAAACTTTTAGAAATGTGTTTACACTATTAAACTTGTATTAAGTTACAAATACTTTGAAAAGAGTAGAGTAACTGTCTCTTTGGGTTTAGACCCTCTGTGTGTGTGTGACCTGCTGGTGAGCAGAGAGAGGTCGTGTGATCACCGGACAGATAACATCTTGTGTGTCTGTGACGTGGGAGTTGCTATAATGCTGTATGGTGTGGCTTGTTTCCAGTTAAAGGAAAACACTCACTCAGCAGCATGAAATTATGACTCACTTTATTTTTACATGGAACTCCCGAGTGAAGTCTGGTTTTAGAGGAAACAACACCTTTTACCATAACAAACTATCATAACTCCTCTAGTCAAATGATTTAGATCGTGTTATTTATACGTGATGAAGACAGTTTGGTTTACTTGTGGCTTCACAAGAAACCCATAGCTCTGCTGACTAGCTTGGTGTTTACCATGATATGTGGGTGAGAGCTCTAGACACAGATAGTAGATAACTTCTGAGTCATGGTTTCTCATCATAGCTGAGGACATGAGCTTTCATCTTTTGTATTTATTTTTTATTTTTTAGCAAACGTGGGGGAATAAGAGTTGAAAAAGTACACACGGTGAATGGTTTTCTGGCCAGATGTTGTATTTTTAATGTCTTTCCAGAACAGATTTAACACTTCCCAACTGACATGATCTATACTCTTGGTTTAATCCACACAAACAACAAATATAAGAACAATATGCCATTTTATAAAATATTATGTGACCCACACATAGTTTTTTAGAAGCATACAATAAGTTATTCTTGGCAACATGTTGACAATAAAGAGTTTTATTTTGAAAAAGAGACATGCAAGCTTTTCTTTCTGATACAGTCATTTCACTACAGTTTACTTCAGTCTTTTTAGTTGATTTTCAGAAGAATTTCCTCTTGAGATCTGCTCCAGTCCCTCAGACTAACTTCATAAAAGACAAAACTTTGGTGCTTTTATTTTGGTAGCTTAGTAGCTTTGAGCCACATATACCTCATGACCTCAGTATTGTACAGGCCCCAATAATGGATTTTCACACTAAAGCACATGGATGACTTGACATCAGCACTTGAAGGTTTCATATTCCACTGTGTTGTAATCTCTGACGGGATGAAATGTCCAAACTTTTCTGTGGAAGCAGCAGCAGCAGCGTCACACCCTCTCCTTCCCTCCTCTGCTGAGCTCCTCTCAGGTATTTCCAAGTGGCGCAGCCCACGGGACGCACACTGAGATGCTTTGCTTTCATTCTCAGCTGGACCCGAACACTGAGGCAAAGTGTTCTGCCAAAGTCAATACAGGTGCTCTGCTCAGATATTTGGGGAGAGGTCTCCTAAAGCTGTGTACATAGACCTATGCTAATTGTCTCCTGCTAATAGAGGGCCCTATTCTCACTAGCTTGTTGAGCCTGAGGGCCCCATTTAGGGCCTCACCCTGAAAGGCAAAAACAAGCACATCAAGCTAACTGACAACAGAAGTGGTCCCTCGACGGCGCTCGCTGGCCCCACGGAGTTTCTGTTTTCGAACCGAGGACAGTTTTTAAAGTGAATACGTGACACAACAGCAACACAACACAGTGTGCGAGCATGTGGATTGACTTGATTTTCAGTCGTTTGCATCGGAGGTGGTAGTTTCACCGGAGCCATAAATTAGCATTTAAACAAGAGTGGACGGCTTTGCGGTAATGCGCATGTTAGATTATGGCTCGCGGTGGAAGGTATTTGTGAACCCAGAGGAGTCATTTAAAAACAAACTCTCAGAAGATGGATTTCATGTAGGAATTCATGCTGCACGTGAAAACATGAACAAATGCTGTGCAACTTGAAGCCTAAGATGAGAATAAAATTAAATAATAGATACATTTCTTCATATATTGTTAAGGATGTGTGAGGAAGTATGCTATTGTTATTGCAAACATCCAATTTCAGGCATCCGAAGTCCTTCAAAATAAAAGCAGTTTCAAATCACTGTGGTGAAACTCATAATTTTGCTCTATGGTTATGTAAATAAGTGAATAACTAAATAAATAAGGAAGAAGGAAAATAAATATTTATCTGTGCTATCTGACTTGGGAATCTTTGTTGTGACCTCTTATCAGACTACACGTGTGATAATAATAATACCGTCTGTGTTTTCCATGTGTCCTGGATGTGTAATAGAGGAGGTGAAGGTGTGTGACAGGGTGAAGCAGCAGCGAGAGCCGGGGAGTCTGTGCGTCCAGACAGACTCCACCCGATTAGCTTCCCTGTCGCCCTGCAACTCTTTAAGACACAACAATGAACCATCCACAGCCGAGGGGGAAAGCAACCCGCAGTCACATGAACGGACGCAGCAGTCACAGCCATTACTCAGGAATTCTGCCCTGCTCACAAAAAATACCTAATAACCAGCGACATTAACAATTAGCCCTCTGTTTGACAAGTCCCCGAGAGCTTGGAGACATTCTCCGCTTCGCTCTGCCGCTTCTTTTGGTTTGGTTAATTATAGTAGCTGCGTTGGCAAACATCAGACCACTGACACAGGTTCAACAATGTTGTTTCGACAGACACACATTACGTAAGAGGCAAATCTGGGTAGCATAAAAAAAAAAGTTGTGTTGAGTTCGTGGGTGTTGTTTTTTTTTTTTGATGAAGTGTCCATGAAGCTCGCTTGAGATAAACAGGAAATGTCTTGGAGGTAGAGCTCATGCTTTTTATGTTGCCCTTTGAAGTCCCCTGTCAGGCCCATCAATCCCCTTTTTGATAAACAAGGAAAAGTTCCAGGGAACAGTGCGACTCACACATGTTTACCCTCTCTCCTAAGAAAAAGAGCTGTGTGTGTAAAGGAAGGGGGGATGGTAGCTGTAGTGCCAAAGCCACTGTGAATCAGGCCTGAATACATTAAGGCCACTCTCTTTAAAAGTGTGCCAAAGAGTTCATGGTGGAAGACGCCCCTCCAAGAACACAATAATGGGCTTCAATGCTTTCCATCTGCAGAGGGAGAAAGGCCTGTGACTGCACGTGCTGCGTGGAGTGGGCTCAACAATGTATCAATTTTTTTGGCATCCTGAAACTACCTCTGAGGAGAAAAGTGTGCAGTGGAAAGTCATCGATACACAAATGCAATCACAACACCAGCTGAGATTTCTGTGGCTGGAAACAGGTAAAGTTGAGAAGTGATCCCCAGAGGAGGCCAGATGAGACAGTGTGATGTTGTTGTGGTGGTGGTCAGGCCGGGGCAGACGGACACAACGGGGCTCGGGGAAGGGAGGAGGCGGAGGGAGGCTGATTGATGGCTCCAGCTGTCCCAAAGGAGAGGAACACAGGCAGACAGCTGGTCACCTGTAGCCCCAGACATGAGCGCGATAGAGGCGCATGGCATTGTGTTTCACTGCAGAGGGCAACCAGTGCAATGCAGAGTTCAGGCCGCTGCTCATCACAGCAAAGAAAACAAGCAGCGGGGCGACAGCGGGGACGAGACTCAAGGAATAAAAGAACTCTTGAGGAAACAGATTTAGCCGTGCATAAGGCTAATTTATTGGATTTCCAGCAGAAAGAGCAATTCAACACCTAAGTGTTTTGTTAATAAGATTACTTAAAAACCTGAGGAGAAAACACATCACCTTCTCATGACAACACAGGCCGCAAAATCACCCAATTCTCGATGCGCTTACTCGGACATGACTACATTAAGAATAATTGTTAAAGTTACATGACACAGAGAGAGGGAGAGAGAGGAGATGAGCTCACTCAGGCACAGGGATTAATCCAGAAGCAAGAGGGAAAGAAAATACACCCTCCCCCTCTCTCAGCCAGTCAGCCAATCAGCACGTAGAGGAGCTGGTTTACTTGGAGACCAAAGAATCTGTGTAGTGATATGACATCATCAGCTGCCCATTAAAGGAGAGGTCACTTTTTCTCCTTCTTCTTTTTTCCTCCTCCGTTGAGGATGAGTAAGAAAATGTGATGCAGTTTTCCATGAACCTCTGACAGACCTTTTCAAGCGTCTATACCTCTGCTGTTCTCATGTATATAACCTGTTTACGCACAGGGATTGTCGTAGAGGTGTGTTCACATTTCTGGCTTCGTCTGAACCGAAAGTAATACTCACCACTTGTTCAGCTCTGAGACAGGCACGATTCATAAATTCAGCCAAGTTCTTTCTTCCTTTGTCGCCACTACACTGTGACAAGAAATGCTCAGTTTTCAATGCTCCCATTCATTCACTAACAAACAAGCACTATGTTTGGGTTGCCCTCGCTGCATACAGTATGTGTGTTTGCTCTTATGGCTTCTCTGTGCTATGTGTCTTTAGCTTTAGGGCAAAGAAAAGCTGCCAGTTTGTGTTTTGTTTACTTGGCAACGTCACAGCGCTGTCTGACTAATGCATTCTGGATTGTCTCTCCCAGGACGTTTGTTCTATGTTTTATTCATTGCTGTGATGTGCTATAGACTCCCCCCTGACATCATTTTATTGATTTCCTAACAGACTATCAAAAGAACGGCTGCACTCAAGGCTTCAGGAGTTGTGGGGTACCTTTAATTTTTTTTCCTAGATAATTAATTAAAAACAATAGAGCTGCAACAAATGCTGATTGTCATTAGCCGTTCATTTGCTGGTTGTTGTCTCAATCAGTGGGACAATTGTGTGGTGTAAAATGTCAGGAAATACAAATAATCATTTTCCTAAAGCCCCAAGATTATGCTGTGAAATATTTTGTTACAACCAAGAATGACAAAGAAAAAGTCAATATGTAGCCTCTGTGGGTTTAAAACCAAGCTTTAAATAAACAAGAGGATTAAACAGTACTTACACTTCATGGATGTGTCTGCATTTGTATATATTGTACATGACTGTATATGCATTTAAAGACAGTGTGTGTACATGAGTGTGAGGATAGTTTCAAAATCCTGACATGAAACAGATGGCAGTGGCACCTTAGAATATTAATGGGCTGGATCTGTTGCTGCAGCGTTGAAGCGAACTGGCAAGAGATCACAAAACAACGCTTCACACGACACCAAAGTTATGTTCGCACAACACAGGTATGGTAAATGGAGTAGATTTATATAGTGCTTTCCATTCACCTATTCACGCACACTCACACCAATGGCTACCGAGTTGCCATGTAAGGTGCTAGCCACCACTGGGAGCAACTTAGGGTTCAGTGTCTTGCCCAAGGACACTTCGACATGTGGACAGGAGGAGCTGGATCGAACCCACAACCTTATGGTTCATAGGCGACCTGCTCTACCACCTGGCCCACAGCCACCCTAGGTATACAAAAAGGGTGCATTTACACTGGTACCTACTCGCTTAGCTTCGCCTCGGATCACTTGGGATTGGCCCCCCTTGGTTGCATTTACATTGCCGAGGATAGTCCCTCCTCCGTGTAGCTGGCCGTCATTCGTGACGTCATCTTTTATGCGATTCTTTAGTTTCTGACCATTGGCGACTAATGACAGAAAGGTTTGCACCTCGTCCTGAGTCCATGGGGCAGGATTTCTAACAGATGCCATTTCTCTTCTGGTTGTTATTTCAAACACGTCTGCACGGTTTGCCAAAGATGTGATGACGCAACAATGAAGTGACGATTCCGACCAATAAGATTTTAGTACCTGCTCGGCCTGACCAGGCACTTTTTTTGGACCTGCAGGAGAGGAGGTACGAAAAGTTGTACCAGGTACTAAGTTCCAGGTACTTTT
>OOFC01020409.1:6300-17972 GCA_900323345.1 Pseudochromis fuscus
TAAGAGATGGGGATCTTGGATTTCTGCATTTTTTAGCACGGGATTCTCTGATCTAGTCATAAAAAAAAAAAACGTAATTTGTTCCTTTGCTAAAAACCCAATCCCACCCAAAAAAATGTGAATAAAAAATAAACAATGAATAAAATGTTTTATCTGTTTAGCAATTTGGACAAAAATTGACCCCTGTTATAACCAAACATTTGACCAAATTTACACAGTTTTGTGTCTGTGTATTTTGACTCAAAACAAAATTGCAAAAAACCAGAAACAAAGTGACATGTAGAGGGAGAAACCCTGACAATAACAATATACAAAGATAACAGTGGGGAACTCCTTACCGAATATCTCTCCACCGCTAGCGTACTCTGTTACCAGATAGATCATCCTCTCCGTTTCCATCACCTAAAGATATAAACAAATGATAACAACCAGGACCTACAGACCCGCTGACAGGCCAACATCTAGTGATGGGCGGTTCACCAGTTACACAACAGAATGAGTAAGCATTGTTTGGCATCCAAACAAGGAAGATTTAAATAGAACAAAAACTGCCATGTACTTCTGTGCAGTGTTAAATCTATGTGAGGATTTCAACATCGGGTTTTATGGCAAAGTGATGAGTGTATGTTTAAAGCAGCCGGTGGAAGTTTCAGACAAGATGTTGGAAATTAGTTTGGTGTTGCAGTAAATATAAATCTGGAAAATGTTTGGGTGACTAATACAAATATGAAACTCTAACTTCTTGTTTTTATTAGTGAGAAAAAGAGTTTCTTTCATTCTGTAGTTGAACCGGGCAGCATACACCTTGGTGCAGTTACCCTGAAAAACCTAATTCGGGTAATATCAGATTCTGCTGAACCAACATATATTCTATTTGTTCTTCTCCTATTGGTCCACGGGTCTCAGGTGTAAGATGCGAGCACAGTGTGTTAGCAGCTCTGTGGGTGAGTGCGAGTGTGCACCTGGTAGAGGCGGATGATGTGGGGGTGCTTCAGCAACTTCATGATTTGCACCTCTCTGAAGATCTTTTTCAGGTTCTCATCGTCCAGCTGAGTCTTATCCACTATTTTTATAGCCACCTGGAGACAGAGAGACAAGAAAGGGATGGAAGAGATGAGAGATGAGCATAAGAATGAATGATGAAAGAAGAGGAGAGGGTGAAAAGGTGAAGAGAGAGAGAGGGTGAGATGAAGAAGGAAACAGTGAGGGAAGGTGGGGGTACAGAAGACAGTAAGAACAGAAAGGAGTGTGAAGGAGAGTGAGAAGACAAAACTGGAAAGAATTCGTCTTGGACCACGCAGTGTGTTTACCAGCTCTTGACTCTAAAAATACACACAATAGATCCACATTAATGGTACTTAGTTGACACTTAAATTACAGGCAACAAATCTAGGGCACGGCCCCAGTGCCCTTGCAATATTGCGGCGATGACACAATAATCATAGAAGAGTAGCGTGCCAAGAAAATGACTAGTGAAGGACCTAAGGGAAGGGTGTGAGACAGACAGACTAACATGACCTGGGAGAGTTCCTCAATCAATGCAAAAATAAGCTACACAAACAAAAGCTCCTTTTAAATGACACTAAAAGGGTGATCCTGCCACTTCTTCAGGTGATCATTATGTAAACTGTGTGTAGCCAAACGCAGTATTTTTCCTGAATTCTAGCTTGTCTGGGTAACTTGACCTATGACGTGACCTTCAACTGCGGGCACGACTCTTGCATAACCGCCGAGCCCTCGACAATAGCTCCAGCAGTGTGGACTGTGATGGTGTGTGACAGGAGCTTTGCTCTGCCACTTAGGAATGGGCAGACGACTTTAATGACTAAATCAAGCGGAGCTAATGGGGATGCCCCAAAACACAGCTTCTGCCAAAAATAGATGAGCAAGGACAGGAAAAATGAAAAGCATGCAGCAATAACACACACACACACACACACACTCACACACACAGCGCATCTCATCCGTCAAATTCTGTGGAGTGCCGTCCTGAGCACTCCTTTTCCTGATAGCAGACATGAAGAAGATGAGGCCATCTGAAGCCTGACAGGGCAAACTTCCTGTTAAAGATAGGGGGAAGTGAGGGAGAGTGAACAGGGGGGTCTCCTTTGAGAGCACAGAGCGGTAACAGTGGCATTAATCCAGCTCGGTTTCCCTGTGTGTGTGTGTGGAGTTTGGCTTCAAGGGCATTGTACAAATTGTGGAAAGCATGTGTAGTTAAAGAGTTCATGACTTCCCTACTATGCCATTTTTGTGGATGAGCTCTTAAATCAAAAAGGTGACAATACACCCTGTAGGTTTCTTTATTATCAAAGTGTTTGTGGCAGAAGTCGCTAACACAACAAACACAATTACCCTTCTTTATCTGTAAATTCCAATGTGTATGTATGCATCTATTAGGAATGTGTGTCTATGAGGTATTTTAAGCCCTGGGAACCTATTCTTGGAACTGGCAGTCGTCCAGCTTTGTTGACGTAATTGCTCCCCTCTGCATCTTCTGGAGGGTACCAACAGGACATCTGGATCACACGAACACTCCCACACTCAAACGGATGCCGACATCTTCACATGCACATTATGCTCACTCTGGGGGCAGTGAGACCTTGTGAAAAGTCGGTGAGCTGGGCGACAATTACATATAAAGCCTTGAGACAGGGAGACTGTTCCAGGTTCCCACTCTTTTCAAGAAATTATTTTTAAGAATGTTTTCTGTGATGTAAGGATGATGTGGCCTGGACCATCAAGTTTCTGTACATAGTAAATCCCTTCATAGCTGCCAGGGCCTTTAACTAAACTAGGGAACGTAATATTATGATATTAAAGGCAGGCCTTCATTTTAAATTGATGTTGTTAAACAAGTTAAACTGCTCATATTTCATTACAGAGCTCTGTTTTGAGGCTTCATATTGACCAAAGCATACGAAACTTTAAAGTTACTGTATTACACTGTGCTGTGTGTTAATCCAAACAACACTAACTTTTTCAAAATAAAAGTCCACTGATTATTTCAGGGAGCAGAAACCCTTATTTTCTTAACCAGGCTTTTGTTGTGAAATGTATGCATGCACACTATGTTTAATTTATTCATCCTGTTTTTGAAGTCTGGTCATTATTTGTTCATACTGAGCATACCCCTGTCATTATTAGAGGCCCAGCTTTAAATTGACAACTGTTTTCAATGTGAAAAGACACAGTAGTATCTCACACATTTACATATTATCATACACAACTATCATCACACAAAATAGGTCTAAAATATTCCAAGTTGTGGGAAAGATCAAACATCAAACCCACGAAGGAACAGCAAATGCAGTCAGAAGCTGATGGTGGAGTTACCGAGGTGGGGCACATTGGTCATTCAACTGCTGACACTGGATAATTGCTAACCATCGATCAAAAGACAAAGCTTAACAGGCTCTGTCTTGCTAACAGGCATACCCTAGCTAGATCAGTGGTGATGCTGGTGAGCTTTAGTCCAGCGTCAGTTCCACCCAGGGTACAGTAAATGTGTAGTGACTCGAGTGTGTGTACCTTAGCAATCTGAAATGTGCTTTGAACCAGCATCCACCAGACTCTGGAATTTTCCATCAAAAGATGACAGGCACACACACACACACACACACACACATGCGCACATGCACACGCACTCCTAAGAGGCCAGCTGCAAAGAGATGAAGTGTCACATAGCCACTCCGATCACAAGACAGTGACCTCAACACAACACCATGTCAGAGCAGCTGGTGCCCAGTAGAGGAGTCTGGACTATTTACTGTACAACACACTATACGAGACACGCGCTGACTTGTAGTGACTTCACACTACACAAGAGATAGTAGTTGATAGCAACAACTGTTTAAAATAACCCATCAGAAAGTGAAGATTCAGGAACATAACAGAAAATCAAAAAGCTGAAGAACCGTCCACTTATTCATCCCTAAAGCTGTGTTCACACCAAACACGAAGCAAAGTTCTCCTGCAGTGTGATTACGTAATAACTGAATGCAAAGACACAGATTGCAAATGTTGCTCCTTATACCTGGTTAGGAAGTTCCAGACAAGTCCTCTCCTTCGTGGGTCTATCCCGGTACAGAGTCAAAGTCTTGTCAGAAAGCTCTGGACGGACACAGACGGTGATGATAAGCTCCATTTCTGTTTGGTGACACCAGAGGTTCCCACCGCTGATTGCTTTTCGTGACACCACGTGATATGTAAAACTTTTTCAACTCCAGTGATGCAAATTCACATCTTTGCATTCACTTATTAGGTAATCGACAGAAATTCAACAGAAATTCACGTCCAGTGTAAATGCGACTTTAGAAAATGGCAAATTTGAGTCAAGTTGTAGCATGAAAATCCGTCAGATTTCCCAATGCCACAGAGGCGCAGAAGTGGAAAACAAGCTTATCGTGCCCGTCTATTGCTATCCTGAGTTTTATGGCATGACTTTGACTCTGTGCCAGGACAAAACCATGAAGGAGAGGGCTTTTTGCCATTTCTTTAACTTCCACAACAGGTCAAAGTCAGGAATACAGTAATCCCTCATTGATCGCAGCGGTTGCTTTCCGGAACCCCCCATAAAAGGTAGAAACCATGTTTATATGGTTATTTTTATATAATTTAAGCCCTTAAAAACCCTCCCATGCTCTTATAAACATTTCCCACACAGTTACACAGGTTAAACCTTTCTCTTAGATATTAGGTACGAGTCGTTGAAATTATGTATGTAAACACACTGTTTATAGAATACACACAAATATACATATTGTATATCATTTAAGAATTGTATTTAATATGCTTTAAACACATTGTAATCATACATATTTTAACAAAACAATTTATATGTACTGTAATATATCGTAAGGCACTTGTCTCACTTACTTACCCAGTTATTAGATGTACTGTGATTATCTAATAAAAAATGTGTTCAGTATACGTAATGTATAATAATTTTCAGCCAATAGCATGCCGTGAACAAAATCAACTGGGCAAACCAACTGAGGAAGCATGTACCAGGAATAAAAAGACCCACTGTCTGCAGAAATCCACGAACCAGCAAAAAAAAGAAATAAATCTATGATATATATTTAGTTGCATATAAAGCGTTTTGATAGAGTGAAGCCATGAAAATCAAAACGCAATAGAGCAAGGGTTTACTGTAATTGCGATCTTGTTCATTGTTGATGGTGGATATGACTTATTGGCTATTAGGGCAAATATTTGTGTATGACGAAAACTCCCTAAATCTGGCCAGCTGCCATATTTACATGGGTAACGTTGGGCGAAAATGTGCCTTTCATTTGGTGTGAACACAGCTTAAGTGTTTATTGTCAGCATCACCCCAAACTCCAGCTGAGAGAGATCACTTTCTTCTCCTTAAACATCTGGTACTCAAGATGCATGTTTTAAATTGCTCGGTTCCCCTTTAGTCCAACAACAAGTTTCTGTGAAGTAAGTGCTATTGTAGATATTTGAACATTTATTATTAAATGCATTTTACATCCAGCTTATTCAGTGTGTCCACTAATAAAATTCCTTTTCTGTAACTGAAGATTTATTGAAATTACACTTACAGCTCTGTCAGGTAACTCCAGTTTAGTATTGAAATGTTTCAACCACTGTGGAGTAGTTATGTTGTGCTCGAACATAATAAATTCTTCAGTGGGGTGCTCTGTATTTTAGATGTGGTAGCGCTATAAGAAATCCTGCAATATGCCAAAAGCACATGAAGTACTACACCTCTAAATGCCATCAATTTTGTCCTTCAGCAAGTCCTTCTCTCTTATCACAAGAAATATTTCATTGGATCAATTAATATACAGGTTTCAATCAATTTGTATCAACAACTTAGCTACCATACAGAGGGTGGAAAGACTTGGATTACTGGGAACTTGTTAGGTCCTTATACACAAGCAATGAATGACACACTGGCCTTTAAATGTTCTCCTGCATAAACAATCTTAAACAAGGACAGAAAAAAGAGCAGGCTCTCCAAACAGTCCTGTTTCAACACAACATATTCATTGTGTTGTATGTCTGAGGATGCACTGAGAGAACATTATTATTGTGTAACATGACTGCCCTCATGCACATGTTTGTTGTTGTTCTGTGGCATAGGGAAGTTTCAGTAGTCGGTTAGCATCGAACTATTTTGGAAAAACATTGTATTATCTTATCGTGGGCATCACTGTGTGTCAAATAAGGGCATGACCTCCACTCATTTCCAAGAGCAAAGCATAAAGTGGCTTTATGACATTACTCAATATTCCTCCTCCATGATTCTTCTGTGCTGAAATGACTGGATTTAAAGTCCAAAACAACATCATGTCTGGTGGTCAGATAGCTTCCACATCAAACTGCCCTGTGTGGAGATCAGACAGGAGGCAGCCATTGTACTCCTCTTTCTTTCTCTCTTTTAACATTTGTTACTCAACTTTCTGACACATGTGCATCCCCACCAGTGTTATCCTCGAGATAAAATGTCAAATGATGGTGCATCTCCCCATCTCTACAGCACCCAGCTTTACTTATGGCCTCCCAGTGTTACTTGCATAGACTGCGCATATAAAATATAGACATAGGCACCGTGACGTCACCAGTTGGTTTGCGGACTCGCATTTTGAAGTCAGGAATTTGGCATTTGAATGATGCCAATGTGGGTTTTTGGCAGCAGAAGTGACCATATTTGGATATGAGTGAGGAGGAGGGTCGGACATTTGAAACTGCGCACACTGTCCAATGTGTATGAGACTCAAGTACATCAGTAAATGAGTCTCCAAATCCTCTGTGAATCATTGGAGACCAGACTTGTCAATCACACTCACCACACCCCTAAATTTTCCTCTTTTTGAAGCCTAATAACTACTTCATTATGAAATGATTTTCAGATGGACCACCAGATCACAACACAAGAGGTATTGACTTTAGCTTGAACTTCTGAGTCTCTGAACACATTGGACAGTGTCCTCAGTGTCAAATATCCAACCTGCCTTTTCACTCCTCCCTTCATAGCCAAATATGGTCACTTCTGTCTCCAAATAACCAACATGCCGTTGTTCAAATGCAAAACTCCTGGTTTTAAAACACCAGTCCACAAACCTACGCATGACATCACATTAGCTTCTCCTATATACAGTCCATGAATAAGCCCTCATCAGAGATTCAAATACACACAATAGCAAATCTTCAACACACGTTTGAAGGTTCAATTATTAATATAAATGTCAAAGTCAAAATCTATATATCTTATGGTATAATTAGACTGCAAGTCAACCGAAACACATAAACTCAAAAAAACAGTAACTCAGCATACGCTAAAGAAAGTATTTAAAACAGTAATTGATATAACCATTAAAAATGAAAACAATATTTAAGTATAGTGCTTATTAATGTATTTTTATCCCTTTTTTTTCATCCCCAGAAGAAAAATATCTCCACTATGAAAAAAGTTACTCCTCATCTGTTCTACATTTTTAGATTTTGTGTAGATTCAGCAAAATATTAATATATGCAAAAAGAGTTATTCACATTTAAGATTAAACACGATTTTGTATATGATGTTTGTGTAGTCTTCCATCATTTGAAAAACATCCATGCATGACTCAACTATGACTCTAAACAGAGAACAAAATCTATGGTGTAACGTCTGCAGTGGGAAGCTGGAGAAAGTGCATCGTGCACGCTCATCTCTGTTCACACATACAGTGGTGGGGTGATATCATGTGTGAGGTTAACCTTCGTCAACAGGAGACACCGATTACGACACCCACACGGGGTGTAATGCTCAAGCTTAACCCATAGCAGCCCATATGTGAGGGAGTTTAACTCACACACACATGTACGGCGTAAAAACCTGTCATCAACAGCTATCCGTATACAGAGTCACATCACACAGTGTCACACACGCATGACACGGTCACATCGGGTCAGCACAAATTGCACTTCTGTGACTATACTACGCGCATGTACACGCACACACTGGTGTACGAGCACCATGAGTCAGCACAGTGCCTTTCAGAGGTGTTCTACTTGTGTGTTGTGCACTTTTAAGAGTTAATGTGTGGAAATGACTCAGCTGAGTGTTAACAGAAAGTACAAGACTGGGGACAAGCTACAGTGCGGAAAAACTGGACATCACACATTCATCTGCCAGTTTTGCAGGTTTTTTTCTTCCTTTCTTGCGTAGCAGAGCACACACTTTATTATGAGTAAATTTTCAGGGACATGCCAACCTAACCATGAGTAGTACTTGGCAGCCAGTTATGATGATTACAAACATCACTGGAGGCAGGTGCATTGGGGGAATATTTGACAACTACGTACATTTGTGCCATAACCAGAGCTTAATTACCATTATTACCTTAATTACCATACCTGCTTATTTATAGCAACTCCATATGACTCCACATGACGTAACAAGCATTCTCATCTTGACAGTGTCACAAAGGGCACCACCCTTTAAACCTAAGCAAATGTTTTACTTGAACTACTGAGTATCCTCACTCACTGCAGACAGTCTTCCTCCATCAATGCATCACATCATCTCTGCTTGTCCGCTCTGGTCAAGCCACCATACTGCTGCAGTTATTAGGCAATTAATCAACTGGTCAATCAAAAGAAAACTGATGAGCTATTCTGTGAATCATGATCCTATTTTTTTCTGCAAAAAGTTCACATCCAACAGCTTTTTGAATGTGAGGATTTGCTGCTTTGGTCAGAAAAATTCCGGCCTGATTGTGGACGAGCAGACTGAGTAAGAAAAACTGACGTGAGAGGATGTGATTGTTAGCATGATATCATGATATATAATTATTGGGAAACAAAGTTACAATTTCAGCAACATTCCCCACTCTTAGTGTACAGATCATGTTGGGCACACTGAGGAAGATGTGCCTTCAAAGCACCGGTATCAACTTAACACCATAGCTCTCCATTTGCATGGGGTTTCAGGATGGAAGAATCTGCATCACCGAGCAATCAAGTCAGTGGCAAAAAATATAGATAATAACACACACTGTCTTCATCATATTGGCTCTACCAATGGCAAGAGTCCTCCATTCAGAACTGGTGTTTTGAGGCTGGCAGCAGCACCACCCCTGCTGTGAAAATCATGACAACCAGTAAGACTTTATCAGAGGGTATGTTTACACTCGGTTACTTGCATTCGTTGTGGGTTTTGGGGACGCCACGATAAGGAAAAGTGTGAATGACCACCAAAACACATTGTGATCTGATCACTCAAACCACATTTGGAGGTGGTTTGAAACACATGTGATCCCACACTACCCGTCGTAGTGTGAACCAAACATATCCTGAGGCGTCTCAGATAAGGACGTGGACAGAAACAAACACTGCTTTTCTTGTGTTTAATCTCCCTCATCTTGTCCTGTGCTCATTTACAACTTATAAATAATTTTGTCCTCTCACCTAAAACAGCTGGAACAGCCTGTACATAACTGTGCTAACTGTTTACAACCCCACACCAGGGAAATTGTTATGTAATAACCGTGCGGTCCCGACACTGCCATAGCGATAACACAAGTGGTCGGCAGGTTTGAAGTCGCGTGTAAAAACCAGGTGTGTACTTGATGCGTCGCGGCTGTCCAGTTGTGTCCTGATATGGTTGTGTGTAGCTACATGTAAACAGTAACAACAACAACAAGCAGCACTGTGTATGATGTGAGCGCAGAGTTGTGAGTTTCAGCTGCCACAGACTTGTACATATGTGGCTACAGGACAGGTGGGATTCACATGCACAAAGACACACATGCAGGCATCAAACTGGGCAGAGACGTAAGTGCTAATATGGTTCACATGGAACACAATACAATCACACTGACAAAGCCTACACTGCCCTCCATCATGTCATGTAACAAACAAACACACACACAGTCTGGTCCGTGTTCTTCCCCTTTTGAAGTAGATTCAAACTACCGAGATGCAGCAGAAGACGACTTGAGGGCAGGAAGATAAGTCAAGCAGAAACTCAGCCTTTGTCATATTACTCACCCAAATGAAATCACATTTGGGCCTGTGTGTATGTGTGTGTTTGAGAAACAGAGAGGGGTTGCTGTATGTTTCAGGACTGTGTGTGTGAGCGTGTCCGAGGGAGTGAGTGAATTGTTATACAGTACATTAGCCCTGTTACCTAACGCTTGCCATCCTGCCTGCCCTCTTCCTCCTGCTTGTCCGTTTCTTACCAAAAACACTAGGGAGGAAAAGGGAGAACACAGGAAAAAGAAGACAGAAGAACAGGGGGAAAGGCCTGCTTCCCCACCAACAGACAGGTCAGGATATGCCGCACAATGCCCTTCACCAATCATGACATCAGGCAATCATTTTCCAAAGCGAAAGGTGGAAAACTTATACACACCTGACCAAAACAAAAAACATAATAAAACACAATGTTTATGACAGACAATGAGCCTCAGCAAATTGAAAGTCACCTTCATTCAAAATAGGTGGTTGGGGTCTGTCAGCACCATCATCACAATTGAAACCATGGAAACCAGTAAGACTTCAATGGAGAGACCTTTCTCCAACTAGGAGCCTTGGCAACACACAGTTGCCTCTGACAACAAGCAGCACTGTGGATGATGATGGCACACAGTTGTGATTTTTAACAGCCACAGTTTTCTTGTGCCCACAGCTCACCTTGCTGCAGGAACAAAAAACAAACAAAAAAAGGCAGGAGGCTTTTCAAATGTGTGTCTCGACTTGGTCTTTATAGAGGTCACACAAGGGCACTGACTGCACTTCCTTTGTCAGGAATAACACGAGTATGCACAATCATACAATGGCAGTCTGGCACTCTCACTACTCCAGTGAGTTTTAAATCAATGGTAATCAACAAGTTCATCACAGCTTGATAGAAACAACAATCAGACTTTTTTTTCTTTAACAATTTACCCAACTGTATATCTATTGATCAGCAGGGGGAAAAATGTGTGTTGCTGGCACACAGATAAAACGACTGGTGTTGTAAAACTGCAGCACTATGACAGCATCACATGTCCTTGCATCATCATCATCATCAGTCAACATTAGCGCTAACCATTTACCTAGAGACCAGCCAGGATCAAAGATGTTTTACATGACTAACTAATGAAGAAACACTTCTTGTCACATGTCAGAGGTGGAATGATCATCAAAGATGAAAGATTACTTTGATTCTAATGAATTAATTGTGCATAAGAAAATCAGCTGACTGAGTCTGTTAAAAGGATGTGCAAATGTGCCACCTGTTAATGCGGTCGGGATGTGAAATATAATTTCAAGGAAAACACACTGAAACAAAAGGCGACTACAGTCCTAATTAATACATCATCAAAGTGCAGTGGATGCATATCACTTTCATATCCTCTGTAACAGGAAAATATCTTTAACATGAAGAAGATTTTTGTAATTCATAATTCACTGATACTGAAAAATGGTGGCAACATTAAATTTGAATATAATTTCCTCATATGCATCATTACACATGCATATCATCATATTTTCCAGACTATAAGCCGCTACTTTTTTCCGACGCATTGAACCCTGAGGCTCAAACACCGGTGTGGCTCATGTATCGGCGGCACGAAGCTCGTTGGCTTTTTACAAGCTAGCAAGCTTCGTGCTGCCGATACATTTAGCCTCGTCACATCAGACCCGGTCGGAGTAGATCACATGAAACT